>CAIGRT010131731.1:0-10825 GCA_903798405.1 Fraxinus platypoda
AAGGCCAAATCTTCATCATCATACTCTACTTTCAAAGTTTACAAATCAGCGACGATCTCCTTAAATACAACCATGTGATCTTCCAATGATCCTCCTTCTGCCATTCGATGAGAGTATAAACACTGCTTGAGGTTCAACTTACTTGTCGACTTTTAGTCATGCACAATTGCTCCAGCCTCAACCATAAAGTAGCTGCTGAATTCTCCTTCAAAACATCCTGAAGAATAGTATTTGATAGATGAAGATGAATGTGAGAAACTGTCTTCTTATCCTTTAGTAATTTCTCCTCCGCGGGGCATCTTGTCAATTCCCAGCAACGCATCATCCAAATCCAGTTGTGCGAGTACTGCACGTATCTTAACCTACCCTAGCGAAAATCTAGTGCTCCAATCCAAAAGTGGAATATCGTACTTTATGGAAGAGCCATAGCGAAAATCTAGTGCTCTTATCCAAAAGCAGAATATCATACTTCATGGAAGCTATCACAAATAAAAAATTTCGAACAAATCAAACATTGCGCTCTTGCGAAACTGCTGAACATGGGGTTCTGATACTAATTGTTGTAAAACAACCAAGATACCAGAATTGCTCTGATACCAATTGTTGTAGAACAAACCACCGGATTGAAATGTTGAAGTTATATGTCAAATAATAATGAAATATTTGATCAAGCAAAAGAATAAAGAAGACAAGAATATAACAGAAGAATTAAGAGATTTTATTGACTCAAGAATAATAGAGAATATAGAAAATTACAATGGATCTTATAATTCTAGTAATATATTTTCTTACACTTATAAAATTGTATAGAAAAGTTTAGTATTTATAGGGAATAAGTAAGAGATATCCAAACCCACCTAGTAGAGTTGTTGATAAAGTAGGATACCATAAAATTGAGTCCAAAACAAATTTCAACTCCCAATGAGCTTCCAAAATAGAACTTCAACATGACATAGGACTCCAATAATATTCAAAATTTGAATTCTTCATGACGTGCACTTCATTAGAATTCTTCAATTACTTCAACAAGGAATTTGGGTCACACTCAAATTCTAATAGTTGAGATATGAAAAAACAATAAATGTACAATTATAGAAATGTTAAGATATGGTCGTTCGTTATAAATAACGACGTGAATACATGTATTTCCAACTATATACATATTATTATCATCTCTGAATATTTACCGTCCGAAATGTGTACAATATTTCTTCAAATACAGATAATGGTGGGTTGCGTTTGGTGGAGTGATATGAGTGATAATATTTCTTAATTATCATTTTTACTCTATATATTGTAGTATTTTTAAATAAAAAAGTAGTAATGTACGAAATTGAATGTTACCTCAATATCTTATTCGAAAGTACGAAGATTAACTGGGTTTTAACTACTCGTGTATCCCCTTTTTGAGTCTCGTCTTTTGAAAATAAATTTTATAAAAAGTGATTTTTTTTCCTTTCGAGAACGTGTTGTTAAAAATAATGAAAACAATTTGGATTAATGTGCAAAGTATTTTATTAACAAAAATGTGCACTGAAGTGTACATCAAGCACGACATTTGATGTGATGGTGAAAAAGGATTGGAAGGAAATTGTTTTAATTTTTTTAAACTGTCCAAGAGTGTGTTGTCACGTGTCAAAATGTAAATAATAATGTAAAGAATGATATACATATGGTATGATTGTTTTATTAAAATAATTTGTAATTGAAAATAAATTTGAAGAAAAATGAATTTTAAAAATGAAGCTCAAATATGGGCATAGTGTCAATAGTTAGAAATCTAGCTAGAACAGATTTTGTGGGCTTATTCTAACTTTGGATGCACCGAATGTATAGCTTATTTCAAAAAATTGTATCTTGTCAATGTAAATTGTTGCTTCTACTACTTTATTTCTCGTTCTAGAAAATTAGGTTCCTGCTACTATTTTTTATTGCTTTTGGGTGACATTGTTAATGGGAGGTTGAGAAAATCAATACTTGTTAATTTTTTTTGGCACTGATTTTGGGGATGCAGAACCCACCAAATAAGTGGATTTTGACTTTTTTCAAACTCTCTGCCAATTTCATCCATGTAAATAATTATTTCCAATCCACATACTTTTTCAAAATTAACTTGTTCAAAGCTTGTGTAAAAAATTGCTTATAAAGGAAAAGTACTGTTATTAAGATAAAAATTCACTTATATGTAAAAATATTTATAAGTAAAATATCGAGTAAAAAAATTATATAAAAATTATAAATTAAACATTTCACTAAAGGACATTATAATTTTTTTTAAAAATAAAAAATTCAGAATCACTTAAATAAACTCTCAAACACTTGTTGAACTATTTTAAAAATGCTACTAAAAACCAACCGAAACGAACTTCACATAAATGTCCAAAATCAATACTTTAAAAATTGTCCATAATCAATACCCCAAATACCAAGCAAATCTTTAGTTGATTTCGGGCCTATTAGCACAAAATGTCCACACGTTTGGTCTTTAGTGTGCAAAACATCTTTACGTTTCAATTTTTTGCATTTTCACCACTATTTCCACGTTTCATAGACGAAATCATCATTTTCATCTATTTTTTCAATTAAAAACTGTGAAATGACGAAAATGCCATCCTATTTAAATAAAACCAAAAGAAAAGAGAAGAAAAAATAAAGAACAAATTAAAATCATAGCCCCAAAATTTTAAAAGATTACAAATGAGTCCTCAATGTATAATTAAATATCCAACATACGCCAAAAACTCAGGCCAGCCACCATCTTTGAACCTTAAAAACTCCGGTCAACTACCACCCAAACCACTGAAATTCCATACCATTGGACAGCCATCATTGCACTCTTCACATACCACCCACCCACCGCCGTAAAGTCACCAGATTTGGCCGGAATCGATGACCAAAAATCAACAATAAATATAGAGACGTATCTCCTTAATCCAAAAATGTGCATGAGAACTGAGCGCGCCTTAGGAACTATGGACAACCAAAACTCCAAACTCCGGCCACCTTAGCCACCGGACCAACATACCACTTTGAAGCCCTCATCTTCCTCTTCACAACCTACCGAACCACTGGCAACAACTTCAATAGATTTGGCCGAAATTTCCATTCAAAGTAGGCTGCCCACGCATCTTCAAACGATCGAAAGTGCCATTTTCGACGACACCCATGACTTGCCCACCCTCCAGGTTGACCAAACTCACCATTACGCACCACAATTTTTAATATAACAACAAACAATGTAGAAAATCCATATTTCCGGCCTTTTTCTTCAGCAGCGAACTCAAGCATTTCAACAATGATTTTCGGCGCCGACAATGCAACCCACGATTGCAGACCACCACCCCAACACTGCCTCATCATGGCGCGTCCAATGAACCCATGGGTCATCACCAATTTCGAACAAATATGAATGAATCATGCAAGGTTGATCACGCACAGGCATGTTCTGTCAACCCCCTTTCATTTGAGGACTCTACTAGACTTCAACACTCAATTCTAGCATCCAACCTTCAATTAATGTTGGTACAGCAATGGGTCATCCATCAATTGCATCAATTCCTCAATTAAACGAGTAAATGTTGGCCTGAGTTTTTGAGGATTTAGATTTTTAATTATACATTGGAGTAGTGGTGGGACTCGGCTCAGCCCATCTACCCATGAGGTCGGCTTGTCAACGTGACGAGCCGAGGTCGAGCTCATGCTCAAGGGTCGAGCTCGGCTCGACCCACGAGCTCGTGGTTTTTTTTTTTTTTATTTTTTTTAGTTTTTTTCTCACATTTTTTATGAGTCCACGAGCCGCTTGTCAAAACAACGAGCCGAGTAGGCTCGGCTCGGGCTCGTCTTTTGAGGAGCCCGAGCAGCTCATAAGCCGCTTTTTTAAGAGCCGAGCGGTCGAGCCAACGAACCGCTTGGTTCGATTGCCACCTCTACATTGGGGACTCATTTGTATTCTTTTGAAATTTTGGGATTATGATTCTAATTTGTTCTTTATTTTTTATTCTCTTTTTTTATTTATTTAAATAGGAGGGTGTTTTCGTCATTTCAGAGCTTTTAATTGAAAAAATAGATGAAAATGATGATTTTCGCAATGAGACGTAAAAATATGAGTGAAAATACAAAAAATTGAAGGGTAAAAATATTTTGCACACTAAATGTCAAACTTAGAGACGTTTTGTAAGCCTTGATTTCGTTCTCTTTTGCCCTTTATTAGGAGCAATTTGCATTAATTGAACTAGAACAAAAAGAGAAGACAAAAAGAGCCGAGACATTGAATATATCTTCTTCAATCTTCACATCTCCTATGAGATATATATAGTGGTATCGTATATACAAACACCACCCACCGACCCCCACCCCGCTCCTCGTCTTCTCCCGTGTATATCAAGGATTTTACTGTGAGAACCCCCGGTCTCTGTAACAAAGAGCTGCAAAATCACCTCTCTCTCTCTCTAGCCAACAACTGAAAGAGGGAAGCACACAGAAAAAACCCCTAAACCACACCCGCCGGGGCTCTTTCTCAATCCTTTAAAACTGTATAAATTGATATTTTGATGGTCCACTTTCATACAAGAACCGAAACGACAAACAGCGAGAGAATAGTGGAGGAAAGAAGAAGAAGAAATGGGAAAGTACATAAGGAAGTCAAAGACAACAAGAGAAGTGGCGGTGAGCCATGCCCAATCCTCGCTCGGGGTTCGGACAAGGGCTAAAACGCTAGAACTTCAACGCCTAGAGAAATCCTCCGCCTCTGCCGCCGCCGCTGACCCGGTGGCGGCTGAAGGCTGTGGTGATGGGTGTTACATGCAGCTGAGGAACAGACGCCTGGAGAAGCCTGCAGCGCCTGAAGCGAGAAGACAGAAATACCCTCCCCTGGAGAAGGAGCCTAATTCAAAAAAGGCAAGAGTGCGTCCCAACAGCGTGGAAAATTCTGGGAAGGAAGAGGAAAAAATGGAGGAAAAACAGGATGAAAACTCGGTGGAGGCTTCATTTGGAGAAAATATACTGGAATTTGAAGTCAAAGAAAGGTGGTTATTTATTATTATTATTATTTTTTTTTTACCACTGCTTATTTATTTGCTTGTTTCTGCTTTTGCATGTAGAAAGATTCAATCTTTTTGGTGAATTTGGGTTTGTAATATTGGGTTTTCTTTTTTCTTGTTGTCTTTTGATTTGCATGTAAAGATTCAACATTTTTTTTTTTGTTGAAATTGGGGAGCTTTTTTATGTTTCTATTTTGGTGAATTGGGTTTTCTTTTAAAATTAATTTGTGCTCTTAATGCTTGCTCAAAGTGTTCTATATTTTGGGAAATAAAGATTTGGGTTTTTTTTTTTTTTCAATGAAGTTGTATATGTTGAACTATTCAATATTTCTTTGTGAATTTGAGTTACAATAAAGCTCTGTCTGATTGAAGGTTTTGTTCTCTGTTTGGGGCTAACAATAATTTTGGAAATTTTAAGTTAGTTGATATGGGTTTTTTGGTTGCATGTGCAAAGTTTCGATGTTTTTAATGATTTTTACGCTACGCATCAGGTTAGATATACAAATCCATTTGGAAGATTGGAAAATTCTTGAAATTATTTGGGTTTGGGATTTTATTTTTCTGGATCTTCATTTTGTTATGTTTTAGTTGTGATTTCAAATATGATTGCATTTTTTTTTTTTAAATTATCTGTATGAGCTTTTTAGCTTAAGATTTTGCTCTTTTTATACATTTGGGTAATTAATTTTGAAAAAAAAAATTTCAAATCAAATAAAGATTCCTACTAATAGAAACAATGTGAAAGGTAAATATTTTTTTGCAAATTCGATAAGAAAAACTGTGAAATGTGAAATAAATCTTTTTTCTCTTGATTTTAATGAACAGATGGAGTAAATTAATTTATGCAAAAGATGATATATGTTTTTTTTTTCTATTTATGGATAGGTGATTATCATCGTATCACATTTGTTGGTGTATGGTTGAGAGTAATGATGTTTCCCTTATCGGTATATCTTTATTATTTCAAAGTTGGACAAAAGTTCTATTAGAATTTTCTTGATCTCTTCTGCTGCCGAGAAAATACTAGACAACAGAAGAGATTTTGTATGTTCTAGAGATCGTATTGGAGCTTGACTTTGTTTTTGTTCAATTTTCGAACTTCGCTTGTTTCTATCAGGTCTTGATCCTTTTGGGGAACCTAATAACACAACTCCTCTCGCAATCCAAAAACTTTTTCAGTTGCACAACTGTTTTATTCCGATGGTTAACCGTTGATACAGTCACAAAAACACTTGTGTCATTTTATATTGTACTACCTCAAATAAAGTGTTTCTCCCTTTTTTTTTTTCCCTCTTTCCAGTTACTATTTCTGGTTACTGATTGCATTATAACCTTTTGTGTGTCCATTAAATTATTTCTTTGACTTCTTCCAGTTGCTTTATTATTGTTTTCGCATCTGATTTAGACCAAAGTACCTGCTCATATATTACTAAGAAACCTGAGCATATCCAATTTGGTAAAGAAATAAACTAACTACATATTTGAGACTGCCATCCCCTTTGTTTTGACGTGAAGGCGAGCCATAAAAGAGAGTTCTCAGTGGCTTGCTTGAGCTGCTGTGTTTCTTTATCATAACTGGTATTATCTGGTACTCATGTCACTTACCCTTAAGATAGGGCTGTCACTCAATGTCTGTTTATTTAAGTCACTTTTTTGCCTGAGAAATATAATCAGCAAGTCTGCTGTAACTGCAAATGCTTTATCAAGTAAAATGTCGTGTTCATTTAAAGCTTTGCATTTGTTGTAGCACGATGTATGGTATCTTATAGTCTTAACTGTGAAGTCTGGTACATGTACCAGTTGAAAATGAATGTGGGCACATGCCACATGGTTGGAACAGTGAGAAGCGATGAGAAATAAGATGAAAGATAATGAAACTAATAATTTCTCACCGCTCATGAATTATGTTAATGGGGTTAACATTCTTATTGTGCAGGACCACTAGGGAAAGCACGCCTTGCAGCTTGATTAGGGACTCGGGCACCATCAAAACTCCTGGTTCAAGTAACAGGCCTACTGCTGGAAATGATGCCAATAGCAGAATGCAAAACCCGATGCCAAGAGACATCCCGACTGCAAATGAAATGAACGAGTTTTTTTCCTGTGCAGAAAATGATCAGCATAAGCAATTTGTTGAGAAGTACGAATACTCTTATCTCCGCAAAATTTCTTGTGTAACAAAAATGTTCATGTTACTAATCTGAATCCTCCACACTGTTTGTTCTGTAGGTACAACTTTGATCCATTGACGGAGAAGCCCCTCCCGGGACGTTATGAATGGGTGAAACTCAAACCTTAGATTTGCTTTTGCAAGACTTCTGCAGTTTCTTGTTTAATACTAGGAAAGATGATGCAAAAATCATAGGAAACTTGCAGGTTTAAATGGTTACTTGTAAAACAGTAGGTGAACCAGTTTACTGTAGACTAATGATCTGTATCATAACAGAGCTTTTAACTTACCCATATACTAACAGATCATCAGAAACAGAAGGAAAGGGAAAGCAGGTCACAGTGTTCATCGTCCTAGCCGTATAAATGTTAATCAGAACGTCTTGTAATGTTCCTCTAACGTACTGATTTATTGTCTATATTTGTACTGATGAAACCTCTCTGACAGAACTCTGAATAAATTGACCCCGTTTTCCTTCTCATTTTTTTCTCGCGCATGATAATGTTTTGGCTTGTTTATCTTCATGTGAGACAATACAACTTTCACAACACTACTTGTTCGATGTCCTTCCATGAGACTGAGGTCACATTTTTTGATGATTGACCTACCATTTTCTGGCCTCTTGTGAAAATTGCTGAGGCTAGTGCTGCTAGTTGTGGGGTTGCTTTCTTGGTGGATTGGAATGTGAGGATCTTGTCTTTATATTTGTGTCCATTGTAAACCATTTTTATTTTTAATTTTTTGGCTGCAATCCGAGTTTTTCATGAGACATAGTGAAAAGGGTCCCGTTTTGATGGTGATAGAAAAAGGATTCGAAACTGCAATTACAATTCGTGCGGTGAACTTGTGTTATGATTTTCATTCTTACATTGAGTATTTACTTATGTTCTACATGGTGCATTGTTAAATGGACAATTTGAGTGGTGAACTCTGGTCAATTTAAGGAAGACTTTGAAAAGGTGGTCATTTTTTGAGGTGCAATTACAGAAAATCCTTTTTTTTTTTTTTTTAAATGGTCAAATTCATTTTATGACTAGGTTTACATAGTACAAATGGCCAGTGTACAAATTTTGAGGCCAAACCAAATGACGAATATTAAAAGCTGTAAAATGACGAATATATATAAAACAAAATGAAAAAGAACTAGTTTTAAACAGTCTCAAGTAAATTATGAAAAGAGTAATTAGAACATAATGTTCTTACCTTTTACTATTATTTTGAAAAATATCCCTACCTTTCATTTTTTTATAGAATTTTTATCTTTAATTACACATTTGATTGTACAAATTATTATTTCTATTCATTTTCATCAAATTTCTCAATAAAAACTATGAAATAACGAATATACCTTTCTATTTAAATAAAAAAAAAATTAAAGAAAATAATTTTTTTAAATAATTTATTTGGGACTCGTTTCACATTTTAATTTTTTTAATTTCTATTTTTTTAATAATTTATTTGGGATTTTTTTGTACTTTTTTTTAAAAAAATAATTTATTTGAAACTCTTTTACACATTTTTTAAAAAAATAATTTCTAATTTTTTAATAATTTATTTGAGACTCGTCTGCACTTTTTTTAAATTTCTAATTTTTTAATAATTTATTTGAAATCGTTTGCACTTTTTATTTTTTTCATAATTTATTTGAGACTTGTTTGTACTTTTAGAATTTTTTTGGAACTATGCTTCCAATTGGTTCCTTATTTTTTTTATTTAAATAGGATGATATATTCGTCATTTCACAATTTTTTTATTGAAATATTGGATGAAAATAGATAGAAATAATGGTTTTCGAAATCAAATGTGTAATTAGAGGTGAAATCAAAGAAAGATAGTGATGTTTTTCAAAATAATAGTGAAAGGTATAGGTGTTATTTGCTAATTATTCTTTTTATAAGTTATTTGAGATTCCTTTGCATTTTTTTAAAAAAATGGGACTATGTTTGCAATTAATTCTTTCTATTTCTTTTTGTTTTATTTAAGCAGAAGTGTATATTCGTCTTTTCACAGCTTTTAATTGAGAAAATGAATGAAAATGACATTTTGTGCAATGAAAGATGAAAATACAAAGGTAACGACGTTTTCCACAATAGTAATGCAATGTAAAGTCGTTATGTGCTAATTACCCAAATAATATTACACATAACTCTAAAATTTTTTCATTCTTTATCAATCACATATTCTAAAAAAAAAAAAAAAAAGACTATTCTGCGCATTAAAATGTAAAATAATAGAGCCTAAACAGGGAATAGCCAAAACCCCTACAAAATGCGAGATTCTACATTCTAAAGTTATTTGAATTCAAGATTCTCTACGTTTTGAGATTACACTAAATTCAAGATTCCATAGTTCTGGAGTATCCAAAATTCGATAATTGTGTAACTAAAAAATCGAAGAATCTTGAAATGTCATGAAAGGTTGAAATGACGGAGAATTTCTAAATGCTGTGAAATCTCGAATTTTTGTAGTGGATTGAGCGTATTTCCACTTAATTAAGTGTATGTAATGCTTTTGTAGGCTACAAACCTAATTTGAAAATGATTGATGCAAAAACAAAAAAAAAGACGTTTCGGCCGAAAATGACCAAAAAAAAAAGACAAAATGAGGAACCTACTAGCGAAGCATGTGAAGAATTTAGTGTACAACTTTTGATACACATATTGACGTACCATTAAAAAGATAATTGAATTTTATAGTTCAGTGCAGAATATAGAGTGCAATTTAAAGATGTGGATCAAAAGTTATATGCATTTGAAGTTAGGTAACTAAGCAAACTTGATATTTACCCATCATACTCAAGATTTTTTTACTGCAAATTCGATATTTGCTCAATATACTCGACTTTTATGTAGTAAACTTGGGGGTATTTTATTAAACTCAATATTTGACATGCTAACTCAGTTGATGTCTATAAAATTCGATATTTGATGAAAGAAAACTCGCAGTTTCATCCAACAAACTAGAGATTATGTATGACGCCCAATTCGAAATTCCCTCGCTACTTTATAAATCATAATTTTTAGACTCAAAGTTCAACTGCAATGTTAAACCACCCATTCTAACCTCTACATGTTAACGTCATATATTATCGACATTTGTTGTACAAAAATTCAAAATTGCATGAAAACAAACATTCTAAATCATCAAAAAAAATCAAACAAGAAGAAGAAACATAATGAAAAACCAACATCCACTCCTCCATATTTACGAATTAAACAGTGTCCAACGTTTGTCCAACAATGAACTAAGAAATGGTTCACAAAAATTTACATTTTTTAACATTTATATACATGAGAACTTTAATAAACAAACAATATTGCACAGATGTGANATTTTTTAACATTTATATACATGAGAACTTTAATAAACAAACAATATTGCACAGATGTGAACAATTATTAAATGGAATCCATATAATAAATGTAAAAAATAAGAGAAATTTAGAACAACGTTTCTACATTTTTTATGTCATTCAACAAACAATAATTGATCATGTTCTTCCTCATCTTCTTCTTAATTTTAACAATTTTTTTAATTCTAATTTAATTTCCAAAAAACCCTCCAATTTTTTACTCTCTCGGCAACTGCTCCGCCTTAAAAAAAAAAAAAAAAAAAA
>CAIGRT010131755.1:0-16201 GCA_903798405.1 Fraxinus platypoda
GAGGCAGGAGCTTGGAAGTTTTGCTGCTCAATTACTCGATTGTTGAGCAATTGAAGCATTGTCAAAAGCAGTCGGTCAAACGTATTCCTTCTAGGAACTGGAGACTGGAATTAATGCCAGCAAATTCATGTTGATTAAGCATCCGTTCCGAACTCATTATATAAGCATGCAAATAATACAACCGTCCAGCACCTCACTTTTCTAAATGTTGCGTTTTTGTCTTTATTTAAACTTTTTCGTTCGGCTTTTGGTCCTTTTCTATCCAAATCTTCTATATTGATCCCGAAAATTCCAAAACTTCCCCATTGATCCCCGAGCCTCATTAATTCTTCAAAATTGGTCCTCCGCAAGTTCCAAAAGTGTGCAATTTATTCCCCAAACTTTCGATAAGTTGAATTTCATTCTTGAAACTTGCAACTTTCTTCCTATTGCTCTCTTAATGCCTCATTCAATCATATGCAATCTGGTTAGTCTTCAGTTGTTCTGAATCTACTCCAAATTAGATCAAAAACCTTCATTTTTGCTCCAAATGCCTTCAAATCAGGGTAAAACCTACAATGATCATATTTACACTAAATTAAGTAGAAACCCGTTGAATTAGCAATTATTTATCTAGTTTATAAGCTTGAATAAGTTTGTGAAACACACTTATCACTATGTAAAGGAAGTATCTTCTAGATATAACTTGAGTTTGGCTATGTTTGAGCCCCATTTTTTGGGAAATGAATTTTGTAGTAGTAATTTGTTTTGAGAATATGCGGTTAAAAAGGTAGAAATTTTTTTGGGTTTACGAGTAAAATTATTTTATTGAGAAAATGTATTGTTTAAAATGAGTTTGGGAAAAATGAGTTTTAAGAGAATGTGGCTCAAACTGGGACTTTACGTTGAAATTGCAAAAATGCCACAGTTTACTCAAAAATTTCAGGAAAAAACTAATTCATAATATTCTAAATAGGTGCCCACTCATGAGAATTTCAGCTGTAGAATATTGTCAAAGAATCCTGCACAGTTTCAAAGAATTTTTCTGTAAACTTGCTTTCCTAGAGCATTTTTTGGCTACAGAAACTACTTGGCTATGTCTGTTATAACTGACTCCTAAATACTTGTTTTTATTGAAGGGCACCAGCAGGACAAAATCCTGAAGGAAAACCCAAATATGTTATTCGTCCGTAAGTTCTCAGAATCATATTTTCGCATGCTCTTTTTTTTTTTTACTTTTATATATATATATTTTTTTTATTTTATTTTTTTATACCTAGCATTCAATTTATATGTTTAAATTTCATGATAATAAATATCTCCTTGCCATTGCTTCCCCTGACATTAATAATCTGTCATCACTTGTTCTTGATTCAATTTTTGAATGTACGAAGTAGGAAGGAGAAAAAAATATATTGTTCATACTATTCTGTTCTATATCCTTGATTCGGATCAGGAATAATAAATAAAATTGAAACAAGATAAAATCGTATATCGAAATGACTTTTGGCATCACCGGATCTTGATATTTCAGTATTGTTGTTGTTAATGATCTCACATTCAACCATCTTCATTTTCCTTTTGGAATATCTGCAAATTTTGACCTCTTTCTGAATAGTTGATCACTACTGGAGATTTGGAGAATACCACCAAGACAAGTAAATTTGGATAAATGGAGCACAAATTTGAAATCATGAATTGAAAATTTTAATTTGTATGCAGAAGGCACAATTCTGAAATTGAAAATAAAACACGTTGACCTGTTGAGTTGAAGTTAAATAGAATGCCAGGTTTTGAGAGATGATTTATTAATATGCCAAATCAATAATATTCAGGAACTTGTTCTTTTCAGCTATACACCTATATCAGATCCAGATGCTAAGGGATACTTCGATTTATTGATTAAGGTATGGGTTGGCTATTTATTTTGCTTTTATATTTGGTAATGTTTGTTTAATTGTATGCTATTCTCTTCGTAGGTAAAGCTTTTTATTTATGGTAATATCTTAAAATGCTTTGAAAACTTTACAGAAAGGTAAAATGAGTCAGCATTTTGCTAGCTTAAAACCAGGGGATTTCGTAGAAGTGAAAGGGTAAGTTGTATAAGATTGACTGTCTGGCAAGAACCATTTTAGATTTAATCATACCATTACGGGTTCCTTTTCCTGTTTTCTTACAGGGCTATTGAAAAGCTCAGATATTCTGAACACGGTATAATTGGGAGTCAAGATACAAATAATAAAAGAAAAAACAAATTGAATTTGGATCATTACCATGTCATTTCAGAACCTTGCTCTGAAAATGTAAATACTGGAANCTCTGTAATCAATGCACATCCTCATGTGTGTCAAAATCACATGGCATGCTGCATATAGTGTCCGAGAATTTGAATTTGGATCATTACCACATCATTTCAGAACCTTGCTCTGAAAATGTAAATACTGGAATAAGATGTGAAAAGTTGATAGCCTTGGCAAAAGAAACCAATCATATGTGTATGTCAAAAACACATGGCATGCTGCATGCAGTATCTGAGTATTTGAATTTGGATCGATTTCAATTAGCGTCTCAATTCGAACTCAAATAAGCAGAAGTTATTTTGAGTACTTTGCAGTTTGACGGTGGGTATTTATGTCCAAGTTTAGAGAGTTTGGGATTTATCATTCTACACTTGCTCACATGGTATTAAGTCCGTCTGTTACTTACCCACAAAATCCATGTGATCCTTGAACTTTCTTTTTAATCTTCAAGCTACAGTCTCATATGCTGATAAGAGTTTCTATCTTTGTTTTCGCACGATAATATGAAATCTTAAACTTTATGTACTTCTATTTGATTTTCTTGAACCAACTACTCCAGCTTGTCGTGTAAGCTTTTGAAGCACATCCCCAGGTCTAAATTATCCACCTTCAGTATATCTGAGTTCATACAAATGATACGTCACATTCTATGATTTAATTTATAGCATGCGGTAATTGGTGAATATAATCATAATGCTTTCAGATTGTTATAATGAAGTATGCAGTTTTAATCAATTTCTTGAATTTAAACTTAAAATTTTATATTCAGATTGCAGGAGGCTCTGGCATCACTCCGATGCTTCAGATAATTGATGCTATCCTTAAAAACCCTGATGATAATACCCAGGTAAGACTAATAATTTAATTTATATTTTCTCATGTTTAAGACTTGAGATTATTCAGCCTCACAATGTGGTCTGTGTTTCAATATCATAAGCATGCTTTTATATAATATTATTGATTAATTTTTACACTATAGGTTACAATGCTGTATGCTAATGTATCTTCTGATGACATACTTCTCAAAAAGAAGCTAGATGTACTTGCAGCTAAACACCCGAACTTGAAGGTGCTTCCAGACCAGAATCATTGCATAAGCACTACTATATGTTTTGAATTTTTTTTAATCTTTTGTGTTGGAATATCCTTTCTATGCGAGAATTCCTAGGTATTCTACACTGTTGATAATCCAACAAAAGATTGGCACGGAGGTACGGGTTACATATCTAATGACATGGTAAAGAAAGGATTGCCTGGCCCTGGTGACGATACACTTATTCTTGTAAGTTTTCTCTGCTATGCATGGATTCTCATGTACAAACTAAGTAATCAAAATATCAGAGTCAAATTAGATCTGCCTGCTAGGTGAACTGCAAAATGATAATTTTAAAATCTAGTTGAGTGACCAAAAACTGCAATGGTAATATAATGACTACCAAAACAACAACAAAAAAAAAAAACCAAACTCTATTCCTAATAAATTAGTGATCACTTGTGTGAATTTGGTTTGCTACTCTGTCAAACCCATCACTAAATCTATGAAAAGATCTCGTAATCAAATCTTTTGTAACCAAGCCATGATGTCAAGCCATTTTGATTTTGGTATACTTTCTTTCTCTTTTAACTTATTCTACTGGATTGCATTGCTCTTCTGAACGAGACCTTCTTTAGGCATACATACTCCTACCACCATAGTCATCATTCGCTTAAATGTATCCTCGATTAGTTCCACCTCTACTTATTATATCATTGATTAGATTCTAATCTCGGTGAAAACTTTCTGTGTGCTGGGACATTCTCTAAATTTGCAAAATCATGTTGCTGTGCGTTATTTATCTTTTCCAGATTATGTGAATGTTGATAACATGAACACATTGTCGTTTCCAAACATTAAAAGCATAGGAACTCGAATCTTTCCAACTGTCTTGGTTTCACTAGTGAGGTTGGTGGGGGAAATCATTGACTTGAACTAGAGTGCGGTAGAATGGAAAAAAAGAAAAAAGTTGGGAGTCTTAAATCATATATGGCTAATTCAAATTAACTGAATGATTAAAAATGCTCCAAGTCTCTTTCCTATATTACTAGCCTGGCCAAGTAGTAAAAGACATTTAGCCGCTGTTTGACCCCCATTTTTCTGGGAAAATGTGTTTTGGAATAGTCAGTTTTTGGATAATGTGTCGTTAGAAAAGAACGAAAAGTTTTGGGTTTACGTGTGAAATTATTATGAGAAAATGTGCATTTGAAAATGAGTTTTGGAATTAAAAATGGAGCAATAACAGGGACTTATACTATTCCATGTTATTTGATTTTTCGTTAACCTTGGAAATGGACCCTGAACGATTATATAAATCTGTCTATTACTGCATCTTTTATGGAATTTCTGTTCCTTTTCCAGGTTTGTGGTCCTCCTGGAATGATGAAACATATATCCGGTGACAAGGCACCAGATTGGTCGCAAGGAGAGGTATATTATATATGTTTTTAAAAAATTATGATTCCCCGAAATTTCTCCTCTCTTCCCCTTTCACTCCCTTGCATACTCAAGGAGCTTGGATATACAGAAAATATGGTATACAAATTTTAACTTACTGAACCAATGTCTGCATAGGCACTTACTTATGCTCCAGTATTTCTGAAGAAACATATGTTTTCACGACCGATTTATCGAAGAAATAATTCTGTGGGAAACAACATAGGCATATGTTGAAACCGTGTGTATGAATCTGTTATGCCAAATCTGGTTTCCATTACACAATTTCTAGTCCATTCATTAATCTTGACTATACATTGACCTGTAGAAATTTGTGAGTTAAGTTATTGGGTGAGTAGCCTTTCTTATACAAGACTTGTAATACACTTGAATGGCATGCTTGGGATGATCTTGGAGTAATTGATAATCCCTATATAAATTAACATTCTGCCAGTCCTCACTGCATTATATACATAATTTCCTTTCTTTTTCATTTTTTCACAAAATTATATATTTTTATATTTATAGACATGCTCGCTAAAAAGAAAAAAAATCTTGTGCAATAGATATCAATATAATTACAAATGCATTCTTAACATTTTTTTAAGTTTCAAAATAACCGCCGAACTTAAAATGAATAAAAAGTTGATTTTTGGCTATAAAATAACAATTAATATATATATAAAAAATTAGTTGATTTTTATTTTTATTTTTATTCCATTTAACAAATATTGCAAATTAGAATATAGAACTTAAGAATTTTTATTTTGTTTGACGATGTTGTGTTAAATAAGTATTTTCTATTTTTTTTAATATTTTCTTAACTTGTTAAATTAATTTCAGGGATTTGACTTTGGATTTTAGGAAGAGTAGACAATAAATTTATAAATCCTTATATACAACAAATATTCATATGAAAAATCAATAATTAAAAAAATAATGTGCAAACATTATATTATGCAAAATGTAGTATGTAAAATGTAAATATTTAAAATGATTATGTTATTTACTATTTTCTTCACATCATTGTTGACAACAAATAAGTGGATGAAAAAATTGTTTTCTTTTTAAATTGTCTAATGTAACGTGACAAAGTGTAAACAATGCTGTACATTACGATGTACACCAAGCATGATTGAGTATAATAACACCCTACATAAATGGTGTATTTTGGAATTTCCTTAACCTTTTTTAAAAATGGTCTTAAAATTGACCAATGTCTAATTTTGTATGCTAGCCAATATTGGTAAAGATTTGTAGTGACATCATGTTATATGTACATCATTTTTTACATTTTGCTATATGACAACACATCATTGAACATTTTAAAATTTTGACAATTTTTTCACCTAATCAACATTTGCCAACACGTCATGTCAATCATAATGTCAAAAAAGAATGTACAGGTGACATTTTCCTATTATACTTCACCTATATAAGTGACATTTTCATATTATACTTCACCTATATAAGTGATGCAACAATTAATAAATGATGGTCATCACACGTAAAGTCAGTTGCCAGCGTGAAATATATACAACTTCAATAAAATAAATGACGGGACTTCATTTATTGACTACCAATTCATCGATTTTCATCAATCTAAGTGATGAAATTAAACGGAGTTAACCAACTGAAGATAAATGAAGTACGATTACACACTAGACAAAGGTAAAATTGTCGCGAATATAAATGGCATTTAGTAATTACTAATTAATTACATAGCATACGGCAGTTTATGCTCTTAAATTTTTGAACAACTTCACTAATCCTATGACAACTAGATGCCTTCTTGTAACCTCAACCGCTCTATTATTCTTCATTTGTCATTTTATAATTTCCTCGTATAAAATAATACACAAGAGTAAGTCTAACCATTTTTCTTATTAGACCCAAAAGGATCAATCACAGAGCAGGAATACTCATTGATCTTCTATTTGTTTATCTTCTGGTGTTGGAGAGAGAGAAGAGAGAGAGAATGACTGGTTTACAAAGGTCAGAAATATCCTTCAGAAGGCAAGGCTCATCAGGGTTAGTATGGGATGACAAGTTAACTTTGGAGGTGAAGAAAAGAGAACACAATGACAACGACAACAAACCAAGAATCGAGTCGAAACCCGAGATTACACGCAGTCGATCGAACAGAGGTAATGCATATCGATCTAGGACAGTTGCAACGGCAGTCGATCCACCGTCTCCGAAGGTCTCTGGTTGTGGAATTTGTGGCATATTTGGGAAGCCAGTGCCATCACAGAAACAAAAATCTAGAAACCGTAAGTTATAGCCTTTCTGCATGTTTTCTTTTTGGTATGTGTCTTTGAGAAATGAAACTCTTTTTAGTTGATGAAAGAGATCTTGATGTGTGATTGTTTCTCTATGTTTAACTAATTAGAAGAATGCTCAATTGCATTTTAGTTTAACACTCACTCAATCTCTTCCTCCTAACGTTGACTCGAGAAGTTTTTTCGTTCATCTCGAGCATCGATAGATTTTGACGTCAACAAATTAGCACTATCTATAATAAAATCTTCTTTAATTTTAAGTATATTTGGTGTATTCTTAGCACTTTGACAATACATACATAAAAAATCGAACTAATAAAAATGCTTATTTAACAGAGCTTTTAAAAAGTCAAAAGCTACTTCTCAGCCTAAGAGGCGACTTCTAAACATGTTTGAATAATTTTTTAAAAATATGTCGTCTAGTTAGTAGAGCTTTTAAAGAAATTTGACCTAAAGTAATTTTATCGGAACGTCAGGATTTCACAATTTTATAGTATATCAAACATGCCACGATCGTTGTACAATAAAAGATAAGATTATCTAATTTATTTGTGTATGTAACAACAAAACAATTCGTGGTCGCCCCTTGTTACAAAAATTGTATAATTAATCATATTGTTGGAATGATAGATTGAATAGTTTTTCAATAAAGCAAATGGTCATTTTCAATGTGTCCGACCACCTAATAATTCCATTAATTAAACAAAATTTAGCCATCTAACCTTGTACTGATATAGAATATTATTGTCATACATGTTGGACTAAAATTAAGAATTATTTTTAAGTTAATTTTTTTAGTTTCTAATTATGGTTGTATATACTGTTTTTTTTTAAAAAAAAAAAATACAAGGAGATTTATTTTAATACAAAGTAATAATACTTAATTGGCTCGATTAAGATGTCATTAATATTTTTTAAATATAAAGAAAATAAGCGAGTCGAGGTGAGTCGACCCTAGAATACTAATGAAATTAAGAATTAAATAATTATTAATTTTGATTGTTAAATTCGTCGATTCGTAATCGAATATTAAGATTGAATTGAAGGGAAAATTTAAAGAACTACTTTTATTCAAACATCAACCATAATATTTACCGGCTTTCAAAAAATATCACTTTGAAGGTTTCAAGTTTTGATCTCAGAAATTTTGGTATTGTTACCTAATCATAAAATTAAATTGATCAAGGGTCGCAATCAACCCGAAATCAAACTGAAAATTTTGATTTAAATAACTTTCAACCCGAATCAATCCAAAATCTGGTGTGAAAATCGAACCAATTCAAACCGATCAATTTTAGGTTTGTTCATTTCATTGAAGTCGACGTTTTAAGATGAAATTTCAAGATTCAATACAATATAATGTTGGACAATGCAATAAAAAAAAAGGGAAAAATTGAACCCTAAACAATATGAACGTACACGTTAATCTAAATAAAATTCAACAATTAATTTTAACCACATATTTTATGGGATACATAATATTTCAACCACACATTTCATCAAATTTTATCAAAATCTGCTAAAAATCTAATTTTAATCTCACCAAGCAAGGCATAACACGTGATACAATTCCTTTAAATTTTATAATTTTTAATTCAGGAAAATAGTTTCTACCTTGAAAAATAAAAAAATAAAAACTTACAATTTATGAAAAAGTATATTGCATTTAATCTATCATTGGAGGGCTCTTTCAACCTTTGTCTTGAACACCAAAATGTACAACTTTTCCATAGAGAAATAGAGGAAGCAACCGGTCGAGTGAGTTACAAATGAGCCGAAACTTGAGCCGACAATGCAGTGCCAAGCCGGTCCATAAACTTTATCAAATTCCTAATCATTTTTCATATTAAAAAAAAAATAATCAGCACATGAGTTAAAATTATATAGTAATAATTATATTACTTTAAATTACAGGTTTGTTGTGCACATGGTTGGCAAAGGGAACATAGAATAGGCCATTAGCACATGATTAAGAGAACAACATTTTGCAATTATTAAGGTTAGAATACTATCATGGGAGGTCTAGTTTTGAAATTTAATTAATTACTATGATTTCTTTATTTTTATTTTTGTTACAAATGGCACGAATATATTTGACACATTTGATGGCCAAGTCGACTATCCGAACCGACCATGTCGTGAATGTGGACATCAAGTACTCGTCCTTATATTCGAAAAACACTTTTTTTTTTAATCTTAAATTGACCCGTCAAGAGATGCACGAGTAAATTTAAATTAATTTCACCTCTTTATATAGAAAGATAATTTGATTTTTAAGGTCGACGTGGATTTTAATTTTTTTCTCTCATATAGGATATATGCTAATCGCATAAAAACATCTACAATGATGGTGTAAAGTATGGTGTAAATTGGTATCTTCAAAATCACTCTTGTATCGTCATTACATGTCGATGGATCTAAATCCAAATTCTGCTCCAACAGAAAGATGTAAATCCACTTTTTGCCTCTTGTGGATGTAAATTTACTCTTTTTTTTTATACATTCTATCGAAAAATGCAATTTGCATCTCTGCATTGAAGAAGTTTTCGGCCACTTTGGAGATATGAATATCTATTTTACACCACCATTGAAGATGCCATAACATCTTAAATTTTACGTGTCGGACCATTAACGAGAAATGACTAACCGGTTATGTACCTAGAAACGATGTGATAAAGATATAAATATAAATAAATAAACTTCTCGACCTACCTTCTTCATGTTGTAAGCCATTTGTTTAGGGCTAAAAGTCTCCAAACTGTCATAAATTCTTCTTGCACACTTGAAGGCATGGACTTGCATGAACCCTGGCATATCAGTTACCAACACCTTCACTTGAAGAAATGAAGCCACTGATCCTGCGTTCACTTCCACATGTGAAACTGATTTTCTTGTCTCGACAATTGACACTGATTTTCTCGATTCCGCCACCTCTCCTCCGCCTTCTGCCGCCTTCAATCCGCCGTGATCGGCACTTTCTCGATACGTTTTCGACCTCGTTAGTCCCCAGCCCCGAGATATCGACTTTTTAACGGTGGCCGGATAGTTCGATTCCGGCTTCAAATTTCCAGTTCCCATGTTATAAACATAGATATTTGCTTTCTTTTGCTTCTCACCATATGCTGCCATTGCTCACACACTCTTTGTTTGATAGTTTTGTGTAGTTTGACTCTATAAATTTATTTTGAAGAATATATATAGACATATTTTACTATGGAATAATTGCACCATGGGTCCCTAACTTATTGACGGAGTAGTAAGTTGGTCTCATATGTTTAAAATGGAGCAATTTGGTAATCAATCTTTTCTCCAATTTATTCAAGTTCTCGCTATTTGATATTTCAAATAAACAAGATTAAATTCTAGGTATTTTTGCAAGAATCGATGAATTTTTAATGCCTAATTTTCTGGTATTTTTAGGAATAAATATAGACTTGAAGGTCAATAATATCGTGGTATTCATTTGAAATCAGCGAGACTTCAAATGTGTTTTCATTACGCTTGTGTTGTGTCATATAGCTGCACCAACGGGCAGATATGGGTGGGCAGAGTGGTCTCTAACCCACATAATATATACCTCCAAAAAAAATTGAGAAAATTTTCTAGTTGGCCCCGTTTCATCAAGCGAATTTTTAAGTCAACTTCGGATTATAATTCTCGACCATTAGAAGAAGGCTTTTGTAGCCATGTTGAAGTACTCACGATATACTTCGTAATATATCTTTCAATTTGTAAAACCGTTAAACGATGATGTTGCAATAATGAGTTAAAAATGATGGTATGAAATGAGTTTAATAAATCTAATTCATGGTCACCTCTATTGGTTTATTTTCAGGCTATATTTACTGGATTGTCAGGATAGATTCTTGGTAGCGTTTCAAAGAACTAAACATAGTTGAAAATCAAATTTGCGTGATTTTCCAATATAAACACGTCTAAAATTCAAATTCACAAGTAATCCATATACAATCTTTAAATTTCACATGTATCATAGTAAATGAAACTTTCATTGAAAACTCTACTTCTTATTGAGTCCGTGACCCACCTACTATGCACTGAATAATGCTCTACGCAATATCAACATCCGTAATCAATAATCAAATGGTTAAAATAACATCAACACAATCGAGTGGACCATCCTCTTGAGACCAATAAAGATACATACCATAATTGCCCCTATGATCACCCAAGAAATATCCTACCTGAGGCACTAATAATTACAATATCACAAAGGCAAAGTCAAGTGGTCAATCCTCCCATAATCACCAAATGTATAGTCCCTATCTTCCGTTGTGATCACCCAGAAAGTCTCACTTGGAGCCAACACATAAGCTATCTCACATGCGTCGGTGCCATAGCAGTAATCAATAAAACAATTTATAATACAAATTAATTTTTCCAACTATGTCGTGCATATTAGATTTTCAACAATGAACATAAATTCATTGTGACATGCTATGTAAGGAAAAATTCAAAATGGTTAAACGGTGGGCTTAGAATTGCGAGCCAAAAATGACTTCTTATTGTATTTAATATGCAAATTTAAGATATTTATTTCCTCAGTGTCAAAGTCCTTTTTGAAAGAAAATTGCAAGCCTCCCGACACACTAATCTTGGATCCATTCGACAAGCCAATAACACGTATTGTCCAGATTTTTTATTAATCTTCATGTGGACTTCACGAATACGTGTCTAACTTGAAATTTCTATTCACAAGTCCAAGTTTTTAAAAATAAATAAATAAAAACCTATTTACTCCTTTTTTAAAGTTTAGAGCCCAATTTGGTGCTTATGCAAGAATTTGAGGATCAAAAGTGCAATTTTATCTTTTTTTTTTTTTTTTAACTATATCTTAAAGAAAATTTGGAGAGAAATCACAATCAAGAATAATTTATGTTATTTTGTGAATAAGAATATGAAAAATTTTAAAAAATAAATGTGATAATGTGTAAAAGTTATAAATCTTTCATAAAATTAAAATATAGCTTAATTATTAAAAATTGGTTGTTAAGGTGCATTTTCGCTTAATTAACTTCGCGTTGTTTCTCTAATTTTCAGCGTTGAAACCGTGTCGGAGACGTTCAGAATATTATCCATTTAGGTAATTACATAGCGGGATAATGCTACTCAGCCAGGCTTAAAAACAGACTCAAATACAGAAATTTGAAATTGCTTATGTGGCACCAAGAAATGAAAGAAAATGGACATTGGTGTTAGTGGCTGTCGGTTGCTTTGTCCAAAACGACGTGCGAAACGGCCAACTGTAGCAAAAGTTAGCACTCGTCGAAGTAAGACGTTCCAAAATATATTTAGAATTTTTCTTATTTTTGTCTCAATTTTCGAGGTCATTACGGGATATCAAACGAAGTCGAAATATTACATTCTTAATACCATTTTAAAGTTCTCACGACCTAATTTACCCCATCCCCAACGGCATATGAAACGGTCAACCGTAGCGAAAGTTACCATTCATCAAAGTAGATCGTTTCAAAATATATAAACAATTATTCTTATTTTTGTGTTAATTTTCGGGATTATTATGGAATGTCAAATGAAGTCGAAATATTGCATTCTTAATACCATTTCAAAGTGTTCACGACCTAGTTTCCCACATCCCTAATGATGTACAAAACGGCCAACCGTAGAAAAAGTTAGCACTCGTCGAAGTAGGTCGTTCCAAAATATATAAACGATTTTTCTTATTCTTGCCTCAATTTTCGGGCTTATTACGGGATGTCAAACGAAATCGAAATATTGCATTCTTAATACCATTTCGAAGTGTTCACGACCTAGTTTTCCCCATCCCTAATGACGTACAAAACGGCCTACCGTAGAGAAAGTTAGCACTCGTCGAAGTAAGTCATTCCAAAATATATAAACGATTTTTCTTATTCTTGTCTCAATTTTTTGTTCGTGTGAAACCCGCAAGTATACGAGATCGTTGACAAGTAATAGATGATATGAGAAGAGTTATCGTCCCACAGGAAATGAATTTAAATTCAAGCTTACTAACTTTTTATATTATTCAAATTATGTGAACAAAAGAAATTTGATTTTTGTAATTGATCTAAATTATTTAAGAAAGCAATAAAAAGTGTTTTTATATTAAATTATGTATAATTGTATTAGATTTTGAATCTGCATATTACTATTTATTTCAATTCTTACATTTGCAAACAGAGCGTGTGATTGAAAAAATTGAGAAAATTTGTGTTAAATTTCTTGAATTTGAAAAATGTTATTCCTAACATCTATGCATGTATGTTAATTTTGTCGCGTTATAAACTTATTGTGAGTCTTCAAACACTACAACTAGCAATTGATTATCTAGAGGCTGTTTGCTCCAGATTTTTTCTCCATTTTCAGCAGAATTCTAGTCGTTGGAGCACAAATAACAATGGAACATGTGAGATGGTGGGTCCCATTCAACGGCTACATTTCTGCTAAAAATCTACTGAAAATCTGGAGCAAACAGGCTGCTAATTGGTGGCTAATCAATTAAATAATGCAATGGATATGCGAAATTAATTAAGAAACACAAGAATTAAACTAAAATACTAGTTTTGAATTAAAACAAATAAACAATATGGTTCATCTTCATCCAATACAAAAAAATCTAGCCCAACATATTAATATATAAATGTCAAGAAAAATATCACTTGAATCATGATAGAATGCAAAAGATGTTGATCTTCAATTTCAAGGTTAAATTCTTCAAAATCTTGGTGTAATTTACATTCAATTCATTGCTAGTGCTTGATCTCCTTTCTCAAAATATTGCAATTGACCCCTTGTTCTTAATGAATTTGATGATATTATTGTGTATGAAAATGCAAGAGAGGGTTTTTTTCAATATTTCTTCCAAGTTTTGTATTTATAAGGGTCGAATTTAGGTCAAGAAATCGACCCAAAGTTGTTACCAATAAGAATTTGAATCAAAAAAGGAAATTGGCTTGTCACCAGAAAATTTGGTCCAGGCGTGTGCACATGTATATCTACCGCATGCTCCCAGGCATGTTGAATTGCTCTCGAGTCAAGAAATTGGTGTCTCGCACGCCAGTTTGAATTGCGTCGTCCCTGACCAGCTTACGGTATTTTGGTCATAATTTTTGCTCCCGATATCCGATTGAGTTGATTCAAAGTGCTATGGAAATAAAATTCAAAGGGCTAAAATTCTTCTAAAAATATAATTTTCCCAATTCGAACGTTTGCTATCCAAAAAATAGGTCTCAAGTTGAGGCTAAAAATTCGAAACATAACTTCTTCGACTGAAAATTGATTTGTGAAAATATTTCAACTATATTTCACTCATTTGACCTTCAATTGCATCTAATTGATATTTTATGAGTTTTGTGGTCCGAATCAACTATTGAATATTTACACTCTGATCCCAACTTTTGAATTTTTTTCGTTTTGGCTCGTTTTTCGTTCATTTCTTTCAATTATATCAAGATGCATTAAGTTCAACCTAACAAACATAATTATACTACAATTCATCCAAATCACTAACAAATACTCTAATTTAATTTATTTGATAGTTTCTCTCAAATAAAGTCAATACTACGTTTAACCACACTAAAAAATCCCCGCTCAATCACGCAAACAAACCATGTAAGTATATTTCTATCTCATATTCTGATTTATAATTTTTGTTGTTTCTGTTTGAACTCGTAAATCTCCTATTGATTCATTATGGTTCACGGATCATTCAAATGATGATTAAGCATTTAACGACATTAAATCCATCAGATGAGAAATAAAAGTATACGACTACACTTTGATGTCAAAAATCTAATAAAAAATAAATCATTAAAAATAGGTTACATCATTCATCCTGCCTGGAAATTTAGCTGGTCATATTCATAGAATATAAACACAAGATGTTTAAAAAAAACATCACCCGAAATAAAAATAGAGATGAAATGAAAGAGAAGGGTAAATCCTCATGCATTACTTACAATTCCTCAATATTCCCTTCTTCTTCTCCAAGCTTCTTCAAACTCCGAATGAGAGAGTTGATGTGTTTGCTGTGCTTTGACATGTTGTCAACCTGTAAAAACTCGTCTAGTAATTTTCGCTCATGTAACTTCTTTTATTTTCTACTTAGAATGTCACGTAAAATTTTTCGTAAATATACATTGAATTTAAGACTTGTATTATTTCGAACTTAATTTTTTATAGTTAAGCAACTCACGATGGTTGAAAAATAGAGATAAAAAATACCTTCATGGATTTTTTTAATTAGAGTTCATAAGTTTCTACTCACTTGTGTAAACTTTATAGAATTAAGGAAGACTTTCATAAACTTCACATGATTTTAAAATCGACCCAGCCCGAAAACTCTCCAATTTGAACTTAAGTGGTTTCTTAAAAGAAAAGTACGTTTTTGGTTGTGCTCTCCTCTATGCTAAATACAAACATGGCCTTTCCTTATTTTGAAGGGCATCCTAATTGGTTGAGAAAGGATTGAGGTGGCGGGTAAGTAGTTGTGACTCAATTGAATAATACCATTTGTCATCGGTGATGACTATCATCATCCCAAGTGTTAACAAAGTGACTTTCAATGATAGACCAAATTAAATGCAAGAATATGTGACCCATGTTATTGGACCTATCATTCAATACAATCAAAACATATGGTCATAAGTATGACAAATGGCACTACTTGGTTCCATTCCTATATTTGAAGAGCAATGACTTCCACGACTAATAACATTTTGGTCCATCATACCACAAAAGAATAGGTTCACCGAGGTTGTGATCTTATTACCGAGCTGGTGGTTGGAACATGCCTTTGACTAAAGAGTCCTTGCCCTTAGATGCTTGATATATTAAAAAGAGTAATGCTATTTAGCATTGCTGGTGTTAAAATACCAGTTTAAGTGGTACTAATGTGACATTAAATTGGAGATATAATTAAATGAATCACTTAATTCTACATTTCATTAGTCCATCGCTTATAGCCACCTAAATTGGTGTTGTAACACTAACAGTGCTAGATAATTTTATTCATCAAAAAAAATATCAATAAGCTTGAATAATATTTGGCACTTGTTGCCTTTTTTTATATCGCAAGTGTACGATATCGTAACAAGTAATATAGTGAACATTTGAGTCTGGATTATCGTTCCCACGAGGATTATAATTTAGGAGTTAATCTAATTTTTCTA
>CAIGRT010131757.1:0-10433 GCA_903798405.1 Fraxinus platypoda
TATTGGAGGGATCAGTTGTTTTGGGTGCTATTTTGGGTGGTGCAAATGATCAAGAAGTTGCAAAATTAAGGAAATTTGCTAGGTGTATTGGGCTGTTATTTCAAGTGGTGGATGATATTCTTGATGTCACAAAATCTTCTGAAGAATTGGGGAAAACTGCAGGCAAAGATTGGTTGGCTGATAAAACTACTTATCCAAAGCTGATCGGAATCGATAAATCGAGAGAATTTGCTGAGAAATTGAATAGGGAAGCTCAAGAACAGCTTGCTGAATTTGATCCTGAAAAGGTTGCTCCATTGATTGCTTTGGCAAATTACATTGCTTATAGGGATAATTGATATGTTGTAAGTTGTAATTCTCTGTCTTTTAAGGAACTTAACATAGTTATTCTAATGGATTTCTTGTTGATTTTCATTAATATAGTGCATTTGAAGAATGATAGGATTATCGAAGCTGAGTTCATAGTTCTATCAATATTCTTGAATGCATAATGATCGATTATATTTCTTTACTAATTCTTTAACCTTTATTGTTGCTTTTGTGATTTGCATTCTTTTGTTTGAATTAGATCGCAGCTTTCATGTTATCCCACGGAAGTGGTAAATTGATTGAGCCGCTTGCCAGCTCAGCTCCTCCGACTCGGTCCATGGATGGTTCGGACTCATTTTCAGAAGAATCATGGGCTGAGTCCAGCTCACCTTTTCCCATGAGGCGGTTAGTTTGAGCTCGTGGACCAAGCTCATTTTTTAAAAATATTTTTATTGCTTTTCTTTCAAAAAATAATAAATTTGCCTTTTTAAGCTTATTATTATTATTTTTTTACAAACAAGTTTAATCAGGGTGGCTTGACTTGGCCCATGATTCCCACGAGTCAAAGGGAGCCGAGCCCGAGTGTTTAAAGGTCGAGCCGGTTCGAGTCAACCCATTACCATCCATAGTATTCAAGAACATAAAGATTTCACATGTTAGATCCCGTAATAATTTAAATTTTCAAATGAAACGTTTATAGTTATCTTCTTTCTTAAAATACTCCAATAAAGCAAGGAGGCAAATGTGATTTCGTGTAATTAAGCTACTTCTGGCATTTAAAAATTGGCCTCGTGCAATGTATTTTCAATATTTTATTAGTTGAATGGCAATCAATTTTGAGACAAGGACATGCAAAGGTGAATAATGTTGCTTGGCCAGGGTGATTGACACAAAATTGGGTAACAGGGGTGAGGTGGCAACATTTGATTGGATGTTGTTTTTTTATATTTTTCAAACTGTCCAATTATGTATTAATACGTGTCCCTCTATTTTTAAATGTGTCGTTAAACCTATCACTGTAGCAAGGCCAAATGCAAAGGTCGTCCTATTTACTTTCGTAAGTTAAAAACAATTTCTTGGATGATTAGATTCCCTTCGAGAATTTTATTAATGGTGTAAAAATGGTTGATCTCGCCGCCTGACATGCGAAACAGGGTTTGTTTTTAGGACATGTCGAGCTCAATTCCAATGCATCTTTAATGTTCAATTTAATGTGAAATTATATAATTCATTTAATTGAATCTATAATTTAATATCACTAATGATGTCATCTACACTGGTGTTAAATACTAGTGGTGCTAAATAGCATTATGTAACGTCCCGAAATTTTATAGAATATAATTATTTGGTTTACATATTTTTTTTTTATATAATTTTGAAAGTTGAGGGATTAAAGTGAAATATGTTTTATATTCTTATTATTTTTGGGTCAAATAATAAGATTTTGATATAGCAAGTTTTAGTATATCAATATTTGACTCTTTTTGTAGCTTGTAATTAATTAAGAGTTTTTCACTCGAGAAAAAGTTAAATTGAATAAGTTAGTGTCAATATGTTAAAGTTTAAAGAAATTGTCTTTTATTAGTTTTTAGTTCAATTGAATTTGGATGAGATATAGCCACGTGTATCTAAAGATGGATATAGAATAACTTTTTTATTGATTAGATTTGTATTTAAATTAAAAAGCTGACCTCGCATTTAGTAATTGGGGTTAGAATAATAACCTCCACCAGGAAAGCTATTCTATACAAATTCATTGGTGGCACACGACCACGTCTCGTTGTTGCAATGAAATACAATTGAAATACTAGGTTATATACCTTATAAATACTCCCTCAAGAGAATTTTCACCACATAGATATTATACATACATGACAAATAGAAATCAAAGGCTAGAGAGAGAAAATCCAACAATATCATCATATAATGTATTTTTATTCATACACAAGGCAGAGAGAGAAAGGAAAAGAAAACGATTTTCACGTGCATTGTTTTATATTCCTTCATAACTTTCAAATGTATCAAGGTAAGATACTTTCGTGCAACCTTATACTTATATATTGAGTAAATATGCATGAATTGTCAATAGACTTTCGAGTACTTTATAAAGATATATGAACTCTTTCGGGAATTTAAGATGACTTAAGATGAGTGTGTCGCTTGATCACCAATATACTACATAAGAGAATAGTGGTATGAAGTGTTTATTTTATTGTTATATAATTGTGTATGGAAACTGGACGTAGTATTTTTAAATAATCCCTCTTACAAAAATTTTACAAGTTAGTTCTGGTCGATTGGAACTGTGATGGGATGATGATGCAGACTGCTAAGATGATTTAAAGAAATAAAATTATAGATTTTCTATCCTTAATTGATTAATTAGTTTCATTTATGTTCAATGACTTGTATATTTAAATATTAGTTGGATATGTTTATTTCGAAAAATAAAATTTTAATTGTTTAATTTCAATTTGTGGATATACAATATTTTTATTAAATAAATAAATTTTTATCATTTCGTTTACAAAAAAAAATTAAATTTTTGGTAACACTCTAGTGTTTATGAAAATTTAGGGTGTTATAGCATGATATTAGAGCACAGGTCTACTTTCTTGTAGGCTTAAAAAAAAATTATGGCAGATTTTTTAAAAAAAGAAAAAAACAAATTCTTTTTACTGTTCACGTGAAGAGTGACCGTCGGAGTCACTGTTCACTATATTTTTTTAAATGACAGATTTTTGTTTTTCAAAAGTTTGATATTAAATGTTTATGTGTTTTAGATATTAAATTGATTTAAATAATAGTTTTAAGTTGAATTCAAATTGATTTTAAATAATAATATTTTTGGATGGATTTTGAATTGATGACACTAAAGATTTAAATTGTTACTGTGCTATTGCCCATGTTTTAGACTAAATATTTTAACGTGTTTAGCTATAGTTTCAAGTGATGTTTTGTTTTTCTAAAAAAAGATATGTATACTAAATAAAATATTTTTATAAGATCCATGAGTTAAAAGACAATGTACACTTTTGTGAAGTTTTAACACATGATATAAAAAAATTCTATGCAAGCGACGCTCACTATTTGACCACAGTTCAATTGATCTAAGGTATGAAATGAAATGTCATTTTTTTTTTTATATCATGATTATGAGTTTTCTTGCTTTATGTTATGATATATTGTAATTATGTCAATGGTCAAGTATTCAGAACTTTTCAAGTAGTTGNTTATGATATATTGTAATTATGTCAATGGTCAAGTATTCAGAACTTTTCAAGTAGTTGATGTAATTTCGAGGACGAAATTCTTTTTAAGGAGAGAAGATTGTAGCGTCATGAAATTTTATAAAATATAATTATTTGGTCTAGATATTTTCTTTATATAATTTTGAAAGTTGATGGACTAATGTGTAATATGCTTTATATTCTTATTATTTTCAGGTCAAATAATTAGATTTTTATAGAGTAAGTTTTAGTATATCAATATTTGACTCTTTTTGTTGCTTGTAATTAATTAGGAGTTTTCGACTCGAGAAAAAGTTAAATAGAATAAGTTAGTGTCAAGAAATTGAAGTTTAAAACAAATTTGTCTTTTACTAGTTTTTAATTAAATTGAATTTGGATGAGAGGTAGCCATGCATATCTAAAAATGGATATAGAATAACCTTTTTATTGAGACTTACGTACCAAGGACAGGACGTGAGGAGAAGTTTTCAAAATTCACATTCTAGGATTAAAGAGAAATATTTTGGACACTTGAACTTAGTCACAAATGAAGATTTTAGAGACAACTTCATTTGTCTTACGAATGAAGACGATTATAATATGGTGAGGATTGGGATTCTTTATTTAATAACATCATATCTTTTCTTGACATTGTGCAAGAAGGTTGTTGAGAATTATTTGTTTGCTCTTGTTGACGACTTTGATACTATGAAGATGTTTCTGTGGGCGAAAGATTTGTTTGAACTTTCCATAAACTCACTAAAAGATGGATTGAGTAATAGAAATCCTCATTACAGACTCAAAGGATTTCTAGTTGCCTTTCAAGTTTGGATTTATGAGCCTATTCCACGGCTAGATGGGACTGTAACATCTACGATGCGGAAGAGGTACCCACATATCTTGAATTGGTGATCAGATAAATTGCCAGCTAGTACTAAACTTGAAGAAGAGGTGTTCTTTGTCCCGAAAATGTAAATTTTCATTTCATTTGTATAATACTTAAATAAGTCACAAATCAGTTACAGTTAACCCTAGAGAGTTACATGTCGCATTTCACATTATGTAGTCAAATGAAAAATCACATTTAACATTTTACATGTCACGGTAAATAATTTTCATGCACAGGTAACAGTTCTTATTATCATGTCACAGCTCACTACTTTATGCAGCCACAGTTTACATTTTGCAATCAGTATACAAATTTAGCTGACAAGTCTTTTAATTTATTTTGTTGTAACAACTTCAAGTACTATCTGTCTGATATGGAGATGGTGCAGCCATATATGGATGGTGTTTCATATAATAGATCACAACAACCATTGTTATCACGTGCCAGTAGAAGTTCAAAGCTCCAGCAACCAATCAACAAGTCCGAAACATGCATTCTAATTATTACTAATGGATGATTGGGCCATTCGAGTGATACCGAGGATGACGATGACTATTTTATTAATCCACCCCCGAGAAGCTAAAGGACATCATTTTTTGTCTGTTCTTCCATGGATTCTCCGACGGAGCCACACACTATATTTTGATTCACTGATGGACGAGGGTTTATCAACTCATATGTCTCTATCTCATGCAGCACATTCAGATGTATATGATATATGTTCTATCTTTAATTTTAGTATAGTTATGTATGTTGATATATCATGTATTATCATATATGCATTTTTTATTCGAGTTCATGTTTCGAATTTCAATATGCATGTTAATTCTAGGTTAAGTGTCATATTTCTCTCTTAAATCTACATTTTAAAACGAGGTCACAGGTAACTTTATAGAAGTCACAAATGACTATGAACTGGTTATAGATTTTAATCCAAGTTCATATTTTAGATAATTGTAGTTGACGTAGATCATATGTACATATGCATTTGTCACCTACCGTAGTGAATATGTCACATGTCATTTACATAGGTCATAAATATACATGCATTGGTCACATGCCACTGTGTCCAAGTGTGACATGTCATGATGTACATGTTATAGACCAATGTGAATGGGTCACACATCATTTATAGACGATAATATCTTACATTCTCCATATCATTGATGTATGTCAAATTTCATAGGTGTTAGAGAATTTGAAAATGAAATTAGTGAACCCCAAACGAAAAATAAGGAGTTGTCTATGCGAATCAATGATGTCAAAGCACATTTATCATCAATAAAGGCTAACTTGAATCATAAGATGAATATTGTTGTTCGTATTCAAGAAGAGATCATGTCAGACTTGAGGGAGATGAAGTCAAAATTGACCTTTCTATTTGAATGTGTGACCGCAATGATATCAAACTCAATGGATCAAATTTTGAATTTATTCAAGGAGAAAAGTGAATTGCCTAGTGCCGGTGCTGCAAACATTCAAGAAGAAGTAAGTTCATCCTATTACCAAGGTCATTTGATATGTTTCATATTTCACTTCTTGACTTTTCATTTTTGTGCCATGTGAAGGGAAAAATGTTGAATAAACTCTTGACAAGAAAGGAAATGGTAAGATGTACCTTGATGAGCAATTTTTTGACCCAATGATAATGGAATCATCGTCATTTGATTTGGGAATTGGTTCTACCAAACCTGCTCCAAACGTTGGTAATATGTCCGATATGCTTCGATCAAAACAAGTAAAGAACAATTGGAGGCTATAATTGCCCGTGTAGTGATGGACACAGAATTTGGACATCAAGAGGTGATTGGTTAAAAAACTATTTACATACACAAGGTATATATTACATGTTATAGGTCACATATGAACTATTGTGTTTAATATTTCACTATATGAAAGGCATCACCCAATTTTGTACCAACATCTGGATTGCCATTGAAGCGGGTTTACCCGTACGAATATTATAGTCCCCATTTGTTTCTAATGAAGGGAAACAAAGCAAGAGTCTGGACAATGTTGTAGTTTTTTGCTTTTACAATCGGCATGCTGATGATGTTGATGTTGCGACATTTAAGAGTTGGTTTCATAGAGGTTATAAACCAACAAACAAGTACGTACGTTCGACTATATTTTGTGAAACATGAACAAGAAATGATAGAATCTTAGAAACTTGTTATTTTTTTAATCTATAGGAGAAAATTTAATGATGCGACGATGTTATTAACCCGTCCTTCTACATTCGTTCATTCGTTGTCGACAATAAAACTTGGTGGCATGATCTGGTTTCTTCAAATTCGTCATTGACTAACGCAGTATGAAAATGTCACAAATAATGTATTGATATTATGATATCGTATGTACTATTTCACATGCTCTATGTTTACATACCATATGAACTGGTCACAGACACTAACAGGTCACAAAAATTACAGACATGTCACATAACTTTGTCACATGCCACAATCTCAAGTCACATTTTAGTGTTCCATGTTCACACATCTTTAACAAAAATTCAAATTTCCTCGTAATGCAGTCTCACACAATGGATAGATAACAATTAGATCACAAAATCAATAACCAACTTGCAATCAAGATATAACACTTCAAATAGAGCAAACAATTCCTAAATATCTAGAATAAACAATGGTTACCCCTTTACGGTAACCCTAATCCTAATGTCACCCCAACACGGTGACGCGCTAATGCTGAAATTTAAACGAGATTAGCCAATTTACCATAGCGAACCAATCTGAGTCCGTAAATTACGAGAGATGCGAATTTACCACTTTAGGACCACTACTATTCGCCCTAAAGCTTTCAAAAATTACAACAACCAATCGAACACCGAATTGAAACGCAAACACGCAGGGGTAAAATCGTTCAATTTTCATCGTATAACCTGAAACAGAAAACTAACACCAAAATGTTAGAAATCACGTTAGAAAGATTCTATCTGAAGAAATCGTCACCAAAAAATGCTTCACGCGCCCTCACCCGCGGCTGCTGGAAGTCACATGTGTTGCCAACTGCGGCGGTCGTCACCCCCACGCGCCTAACCACCAAGTGCGTCTTCGCCTGCACGTTCCACCAGTGGTCACTGTTTCTCCAAATTCCTTCTGGTTTGATAGGAAAACTGATTTACAGGTCCGATGTTTTGGAAAAAAATGGACAGTTTCAATTTTGCCTTTCTGTTTCGTTTCTGGTTGGCTTCTGGTTTGGAACCCAATCCACCTCCTTGTGGCTCTGATACCAATTGTAGCGGAATAAATCTTCAATTGTGGATTCCGGGCTCAGAAAACAACCAAAACAAACACCACACTACCAAGGCTCGACCCAAAAACTCCTACACTCGGTTGCCGCAAGTTTCACTCTTGTATTAACCCATAAAGGATCAAGAATGATGGATGCAATTAACCACAAAGGAAGGAAGAAGAAATGAAGCAATGATTCAACAAAGTCACCAAGAACGGCTACCCCCTTTTCACACAAACAATTGCAATCCACAAACACGGTTTTGGGAGGGATGGATATATAAATGGATTAGGTCACAAATAATTGGGCCAAAGAACTTCAATTGAATGGGCCAACTTAATAACAAGGTAAATGGGCTAAGTTAATGGACTAACAATAATCCAGAACCACACACTAATCAAACCACCAATCCATCTCCAACTTGAGCCTTCCAAAAGTGTCGGTCGTATTCGAGTCGAGCCAAATTTATGGTGTCGATAAATTATGTGTCAACTGTTTTAAATCATTGCCTGGATTTATTGGGTATCAAAACCCAACATGGATTCTTCCACAAATCTTATTACACGCACTTCCATTTCTCATTACATTTTCCAAATGAAGAACTCGATGAGTTGTGTATCGAAACAAAATCTTCTCGGTGCAATTAATAAATCAGCTGGTCTTCTCAAGAATTCTTGGGCCATCTTCCTTTGAATTCCTTTGTTCTGATATAGACCCTACCAAAAAGAACAACATTTTCTTCAATTCTTCACCAAAAGTAGTTTTATAACCAAATTACTTTTAGATTCTTCGCCTTCTCAACCCCAATAACAGATGATTGAAAATAGTATTTGTGCAATTGTAGACTGTTTTAATTGGACAAAAAGGAAAGAAATTAATTTTCCCTTTTTAATATCTAGAATTAAGTACCTTATTTAGTACATTTGGAAAACCCTAAACCCAAGCATTTGAGAAATTCAGATAAAAATGCCATATGCACTGAAATAGTTTGAATATGATGATCTAACACACGCTTAGCAATTTTCTCTTAATAATTATGCACTGTCAAAACTAACTAAAGCGTTTCACTTCTACATACACATTATCTTGAAAAGTGAGCACCGAAAATGAATGAAAGCGTTTCCATTATTATAATTGCATATGCACTGCCAAAACCAACCCTTTCAGTTTTCAGGATGAAGAACAAAGATTCTATTCTTATGATGATAAAGTGGATAAATACTTATTAAACTAGTAATATATTGAAACATCAAACTGATGATTCCATTTTCAGTAAAAGTAGAAGATCATCTATTGTAGCCGTCAAGTAATCTCCTTATGTCTGCATAGATGTTGGTACAACTGGATAGGAGTGAGGCTTAATTAAATTACTTATAATAAAAAACTTTTCATAACTCTTTCAGGAAAAAATAAATGGACCTTGAGAAGATGATGGTATATTTAAGCAACACAAACAAAATCACATAACTTTACCATTTTGGAGGCGAACATATCTTTTCATTTTGTGTTTTTGCCCTCTAGGGTTAAGACTTAAGAGAGAGACTCTCGATATATATTACTTTTTACTTGAATGGGCAATAATCTTTCATTTTTCTCGAAAAATGTTTACCCAAAAATAATTATTTATTTCCAGTGGATCTATATTTGCAAATCAATTTCAGTGAAACTCAAAGAAAATTGAAGCAATAAAATTCCAATTCATACTCATGAAATACATTCAATTTTTAAAATCCATAAAAATTAATGATAAAAAAAAAATACATTTTAACTCAATCAAACACATAGATAGATGCCTACATATTCTAATCTGTGCTCGAAAAACCCAAAACCTAATAAAAGGAAACTAAAGTCATATCTCAATTAAGCAGTAACTGAAGCATAAAAAAAGTGCAAAAATTAAGATTTAAACAATGTTTATATATACACTAGTCAGAGTTGAACGTGCATTGTACGTTATTCTGAAATACTTTATAAGTGCTGTAAAAATAATATTTGATATCAATTTATTGGAGAATTTGATGAGTCTCAAACGAAATAAAGAAAATAAAATTGAGGATAGAAATTAAAGAAAAGAAAATTGTGCTTTCAAAACTCAACTTCTATAATTCAATTTTTTTGTGATTATGAAATACTACAAATGAGCAACATTTTCATGTTGCATTTGGTACATAATAATTAATTGCTAATACATGAATTTAAACATCCATTAAAATTTCTAGATACATGAATAGAAATAAATTTATATATAATAACTCTAGATTCAATATATCAAGATTTATCAAGTTAAGATTCATGTGAATGTTAATTAATTGAGAATTAATAACATGAAATTCATGCATAAAAACGATTTTTCTTACAAAATATTTGTGTTTGACCTAAATCATGAATTTATTTTTGCTTTGAGGGTAGTGTTGTTGAAAGGCTTGTCCGAAAAGGGAAAAAAAAAAGTAATTCATACCACTATTTAATTAAAATGTATATTAAATAATTGAAGACACACTATGTCATTGATAAACACTCAAATAGTGTCTATGCGTACTAAGTTCCTACTTGTAGAATTTTTCTTATCCAAAAAGATTATCTCATAATGAAGACAATTTTAAATTTCATTTACGTCCTTAATTTATTAGAAAATATAAAGACGCCATACAATTTGGAACATCACAAGTTCAGAACTCCTTCATTAGCAATATTAAATATTTTCATTTTATACTTTTTTTCTTGCTAGATTTAAAACTATTTCTTTCTTTTTT
>CAIGRT010131770.1:0-24285 GCA_903798405.1 Fraxinus platypoda
CAAAGCGAGGCGTTTTCATCAAGCTGGCGCCACCTAGGCGAGCTTTTTAGAACAGAGCCCTAAAAAAGGATTTAATACAGTTTATGAGCAAGTGTGACAAGTGTCAGCATTTCTCCAATGTGCAAAAGCAGCCGTTGCAAGAGCTCACAGTAATATCGAGCTTGTTGCCGTTTGCCAAGTGGGGAGTTGACTTCATAGGACCACTGCCGAGAGGGATGTGGAATGCTTGCTTCACCATAGTCATGGTCGACTAATTTACAAAGTGGGTTGAGGCGGAGCCCTTGGCTAAGATAACCGATGCAAACACTTCCAAGTTCCTTTGGAAAAATATCATATAAAGGTTTGGTATTTTCCATTCCATCGTGTCAAATAATGGTAAATAGTTCGACAACAGGAAGGTTAGAGATTTGTGCAACGAGCTTGGAATTAAGAATTATTTCTCGACACCTCATCATTCCCAAGCCAATGGGCAGGTCGAAGTAGTCAACAAAATCGTTAAGCGTGACACCCTCAAAAGGAAGTTGGACGCTTCAAAGGGCGCCTGGGTCAATGAACTTTCCCAAGTTCTCTGGGCCATACACACCACTAGCAAAACTACAGCCGGTCACCTCATTGGCCCTACGAAAGTGATGCTCTCCATGGACGCCTTTGGAGAGGTGCGTAATGCCTCCCATGGGGCCACCTCTGTCAAGGGTGTCCACTTCGTTAGGAGAGGCGCGTTGACGTCCCCACTAAGGTCGCCTCATTGGCCGAAAGTTATGCTCTCCACGGATGCACCATCCACCGTGGAGAATGCCTTTGGAGAGGTGCGTGATTACTCCCACGGGGCCACCTCCGTCAAGGAGTCACTTCGTTAGGAGAGGCGCGTAACGTCCCCACTAGAGTCGCCTCATTCGCTCTACGAAAGTGATGTTCTCTGATGTACCATCCACCGTGGAGAACGCCTTTAAAGAGGTGTGTGATGCTTCCTACGGTGCCACTCTGTCAAGGATGTCCACTTCGTTAGGAGATGCGCTACTCCCCACTGGGGTCGCCTCATTAGCCCTACGAAAGTGAAGCTCTCCACAGATGCATGGTGGAGAACGCCCTTGGAGAGGTGCGTGATGCCCCCTATGGGGCCACCTCTGTTAAGGATGTTCATTTGTTGAAGTGAACTGTTGACACTTGTTTACTTGTCGAAACGAGTTGTTTAGACTTGTTCATTTGTTGAAGCGAACTGTTGATACTTGTTCACTTGTTGGAACGAGTTGTTTACACTTGTTCATCTGTTGAAACGAAATGTTGACACTTGTTCACTTGTTGAAGCGAGTTGTTTTCACTTGTTCATTTGTTGAAGCGAGTTATTTATACTACATTCATCGAAGTGAGGTGCTTATACTTGTTCATTCATTTACATGAGGTGTTTACTCATTCGTCTGAGCCAAGCAATTACGTCTCAATTAAGAAAATGTGATTACATTCATTACATTTTTCGAGGCCGAAGCTTTTGTAACGACCCGACCTCGCGCCGGAGCCGTCCAATTGGTACCAGGATTTAATTTAAGTCTCACATATGATGGAAGTCTTGGATTCGAATCCTGGGGGACGTATCAGAAATTCGTGAGGGGTAAGATGGACTTAGGCCCTCCCAAAACGGACAGTACGTACGATATGATGATGGCTCCGGCACGCATTTTTTTGTAACGACCCGACCTGCGCCGGAGCAGCCGTCATCATTTCGTACGTACTATTAGCTTTGGGAGGGCCTAAGCCCATCTTACCCCTCACTGATTTCTGACGCGTTCCCCATGATTCGAACCCAATACCTCCATCATATGGGAGACTTAAGTTGAATCATGGTACCAATTGGCATTTAAAAAAAATGGTTAAGGACGATAACTAGGACATGCTCGCCTCCCACCTCCTCTTGAAGGGCTTCCTCTTCTGCTTCGATATCAGGACGACCTCCGGTAGGTCCTCCAAATTCGTCCTCAAGGAACCCAATGTCTAGCTCCGATGCACCTTTCTTAGGTGAGCTAGAATCTGCTGAGCATTCCATAAAGCCCAGTAGTTGGCGAAGTACTCCTTCATTTGATCGAAGTTGTTAATGTAGTTATGCACGGACACCTCTCCTACTATCTTCACTTCTGCTTTCAGAGATTCTATCTCCTCATTCTGGGCTACAGTAAACATCCTTTGCCCAGCTCTTTCTTTATTAGCCCCCTCCAACGCCTCAGAGGCGATCCGTTGGTGCTCATTGGATTGATCAATTCGTTTAGTAAGGGCCGCCACCTGAGATACCAACTCATAGAGTTCATTTTCAGTTGGTTCACTTGTATCTCGACAGCATCCAATTTCACATCCACCTCAGTCGTCTTAACCTCAACATCTTCTGCTTCACCCTTGGCCTTTCTTACCTTTTCTTCCCACTTCTCTGAGGCCTCCAACCTTTGGCTTAGTTCCTCATTTCTTTGTTGAAGGCTCCGAATCACGTCTTTCGCCACAGTACCAATACTTAGCGCGCGGGCCACACAAGCATTGTTGGCCGCCAGTAGATCTTCAATCTCACGAGAGGCGACATGAGTTCGCCACTCCTCAATCTAGAATTTGTTGTGATCTGCGCGACTGACATGAGGAAGCATTTCCAGAACGGCCTCGAAGAGTTCATCTTCTTTATTCCCAAGGAAATCAGGTGTTTTACTGTGAGGAGGATTTGCAGGTTTCTTCATCCTTTTCCGTAGAGGCTCCACTGGTCGGTCGACAAGATCAAATGGGGACGTTCTCTTATCACCACATCCGCTTGCACCTCAGAAGTGGTTTCCTTAACCACCTCGGTGGAAATAAGAGAAGGTGGAGGTGGTTGGCAGCAGTCACGACCGAAGACGACGCTCCAGATGGACCCGCCCTTCTTCTCTTTATCAACGAAGTGTTCTCCTCTACTTCGTCATCCTCCAAAGGCGACTGCCTTTTACTCAGGAGGTTTAGTTTTTCTGCCTGCTTTTTGTACGCAGACGAGATGGTTTTCAAGGCCCTTACCTCGGCCACACTGCACCAAATTGTGGCAAAATCCAGCCTCAATGGCTTCTTTTTCAAGAAGTCGTCTGAAAGAAGAAAAGAAGAGTTGGTTCAAGAAAGATACCAAATGAAATTCAAAGTGCACATGATTCATATCGAGATGCCATCAGCCCGTTTAAAGTAAAGTGGGTGATCTTGTCGATCAGCTCATTGTAGCTTCGATCTTTAGATGGCTGCTGGTATCTGTGGCCGATGATATCCCAATGTTCAGCAGAGATCTCACACCTCGGCAACGAACCTGCAAGCAGAGAGTATTAAGCAATAAGAACCTATTTTAAAGTTGAAGCAGTTAGGCAGATGAACTTATTGGCAGAAGAATAAGTGGTTGGAACTATAAGAGGAGCTATGGGGTCGTCCTCCATGGTGTCCTACCTCCCTGACACCCAAAACCACGATCTTCTCCATTCCTTCACCGAGGAGGGCATATCTATCACGAAGGGGAAGTGAGATCCCAAGGAACTAGGTGATACCACCCCTTGCTCTTATCACATCCGACTATGCTTTTAGGGAAATATAAGGAATGGAAAATGCTAAAATGCATATCAACCTAGGCTTGCTTGACACCATAGCATCCAATACCCAACCATTTGCCCCCAAGAGTTCAAATGGAATTGGGTCGGAGCTAGCCTAAAGAAGGGACTGAAGGGGGCCTAAGACCCGCTTTTAATAAGTTCTCACTTATAGCCACGCAGCCCGACCTTGGATAGTAGGTTCTTTCACTAGGGTCGGGAATGATTAGATTTATGCTATCCGGAATCCTAAAAACCTCTCTACACCTAGCTAGTTTCTCCGAAGTGATGTTTGAGGGATATCCAGAAGCCCCCCACTTAATCGAGGTATCTACAGAAGGGGTGGGTAACCTCCATATATTGTCCCCCGACATGATAGCCTTACCTATCTCGTCCGAGGAGATAACAAATTGTTTCATCAACTCCGAAATACCTATGGAGAGCCTGTCCTCACTTACAGACTTGGGTCCAGAAACTTTTGGTGCCATTTTTTAATTTTTGAAATAAAATGTAGGGAAGTAAGAATTAACTAAAATTTAGGTTTTGAACTAAATGACGGTCATCGTAAGTTAGCAAAAACGTCGGAATTACAAGAAACTGGTCATTGGAAAAGAAAGATTGCAGAGTGTTTGCAAAGAAACGGAAGTCGAGCAAATGAGGGAGGTTGGCCTTATATAGGTGGTGTCAACGAGCCTCAACTATTAGATGAAGATTGAACGCATCCTCGCCGTCCAAATTTTGGCACATCAGCATCGTTGAATTCAAAATGTCACTTGATGTATGACCATGATGAAGCGATTTGTTTCACGCATACGCATAAACACGTAGCATCGAGTTCGCACAGTCGTCGCCATGATTACCATTTATTACCTGGAAAGCATGTATTGAAGCAAGCGACGCCTACCAAAACTGCCTTTGGAAAACGCAAAGGTTTTCAAATCATTAGCACACAACCCTAGGTTGTCCAATTACTCAGGGCTTCGTCCTTCTGATAGGACTTCGCATTTGCCACAACTTTCCTTAAAGTTGCAATCACTCAGGGTTTCGTCCTTCTAATAGGATTTCGCCTCTGCCACAATTTTCCTTAAAGTTGCAATCACTTAGGGCTTTTGTCCTTCTGATAGGACTTCGTCTCTGCCACAATTTTTCTTAAAGTTGCGATCACTCAGGGCTTCATCCTTCTTCTAGAACTTCACTTTGACTACAACCTCCCTCCAGAGATGCAGCCGATTATGTCTTTTAGTTAGAAAAATTACAACCAATGCTTATACCTTACCCAAGTAATACTTTTAAATGGCAACATCAACAAAAGTCCACGCATTATATATGGATCTATATGGACTTGAGGGACTATTGCTACGGGTTTTTCATATCATCCACCACGTCAGACACATGATCTAGATACGGTGCCACGTGGCGGACGAACTGGATTCACCTCCCACGTAGTGGACGAACTGATTTCATCCTCTACGTGGGGGACGAACTGATTTCATTTGCCAACCTGACGGATGCTAAGACCTGCACTCCGCATCACTTCGTTAAAATTCAAATGGACTGATCAATACTACTAACTAAAACCAAGTTTGAAGTGATAACACCCAAAACGTGATTATCACTCGTGCTGCAACCGATCTACTTCAACCCTGTGTACTAGGAGATCTTTTATGACAATATCTCAAAAACCAAATCTTTAGGATTGATTGATGGGACGTACGACAGACTCCAAAAGTCAAGTCACGCATCAGTGTGTCAGAGAGCATTAAATGAAATACTTACCTATGGATTGACGGATTGACGCCTACGAGAGAACAGTCCGCCTTAGATTCAAAGCCACATGCTCCACATCCAACGATTTTTCTTTTATCCCCTTTCATTATAAATACACACACTTGCACTATAGAAGAGGTTGGTCCCTAGATAGAAAAAGGAGCACAAGCTGTTTGCATTGTCCATTCCTAAACACATAACCACAAAAAAATCACGTTATGGTGAACACCATCACCGGACGTCTCAGCTTCGGTCTATCAACTTACTAACTTGACTGTTGGAGTACTTGCAACCGCTTCCACCCCCACCGAAAAAAGCCACGAACGACTAACGGTGTGTTACTATGTGCAAGAAGGAGCTTACGTGGAAGTATTCTGTTGGCCACGTGTTTAGGTCTGTTTCGGGGTCAACATGAGTCATCACCACATATTGAATTATATGCTATTTTTTGCATCCAAATCTTCACTTTTTTTTTTCTTTTTAATGAAGAATTTAGTAAATTTGAGAATGAACCAACATTTCGTATAGCGTGCTACACTTCATACATTTCGACACATCTAATGAAACTTGGTACACTTTGGCACTTTTATAAATATTTCATGCACGTTGGTTTGTTTTGGAGTGCTTTGGTACATTTTGGCATATTTCATGTACTTTTGTACAATTTCCTACATTTCGGTACACTTTCACAGTTTGATACATTGTGAAGCGTTTTGTCACATTTTTCATAATTACGTACATTTTGGTGTTCGTTCAAACATTTTATTTACTTTTGTACATTTTGGTATATTTTTTGCATTGTGATGCATTTTGCTTTTGTTGGTTAGTTTAAATGCTTTTGATGAGAATCATGGAGGGCAAGTCAGTATGGGTTCCAAGGTACAGATGCAATGGGGTTCACATCAGCTCGTATCATAACTTTGGTTCTAAAATTAGGTTTTTGTTCTTCATCTTCCGTTGTTTCTAGTTTCAATTCTTCTTGTGTATTCTCCGTTGAGTCTTCGTCAAATTCTTTGAGTCAATCATATCAAAAATCACACCAAGAACATTCAAGAATTGTTTCGTGCATCAATCCTAGTGCACCAACAATTTTTTTTTTTTTTTAGTTTCTTGCCTTTGGTTGATCTTTCCATTTATTTAGTTTGAAACAAATAAGAAAATAAAAATGAAATTTCAAAAAAAAATCAAGAAAATTCAAGAAAAAAGGCAAGGAAGTCAAGAAAATGCATATTCAATTTCAAGAAACACTATTTTGAAATTTTCCAAGAAATATAATCTTTACTACTATTCAATACATATATCAACATTGAGTATCAATCTTATGGTGAAAAGGCATAAATCAATTTTAAGAAACCCTTTCTTGAAATTCTCGTGGTGTTAATTTCCAAGAAATACCAGCTTGATTACTATTCGATACATATCATCATTGGGAATCGATCTTGTTGTGAAAATGCATAAATCAATTTCAAGAAACCCTTACTTGAAATTCTTGGGGTATTTTCATTCCTTCTTGAGTCCTTTCTTGAGTCTTATTATCTTTCACATTTTAGTTCTTGCTGGTTTGAACCTCACAAAGGCTGAATGCTTGATTGAATTCAGCTAGTTCCTTAAAAAGCTTGACAAAGAAAGCACAGAGAGGAAAAAGGCAAGAATTGTGAGCTTATTACCGGGAAAAAACCAATATTAAGTGATACACTTGAGTGCAAACACATGAGGATTATTTTTTTCTGGTTATTAAGATGTATGAAAAAGAAGAATCTACATCTAGGGAGGAGAACAACCAATTCTTTTTGGTGACAGCTATGCAACAACGGTTTGAGAGGATGAATGTAGTATTTGGTAAAATTAGGGATAGAATGGATAGAAATGACTTTTGTATTGTAAATTTACAAAGGGGGCACCTAGAAGAGTTCCTAATATTAGGAGGCAAGATAGGTGTGATTCAAGGGCTGAACTTGATGATGAGAATGAAGTAGAGAGTGAGAATGAGGATGGCCAAATGTCGATGATGAGAACCATGGATCCGTTAATTGTGGAAGAAGGACCAATACCGAGATCGCGAGCAAATATGATCAATGAAACCACGTATTTACTCGGTCAAGCTACGTGGGCCGAGACTTCGATTGCAACGAGCAAAACATCAAGTTTCATTTTGGGCATGGAAGAGAAACCAAGATTAGTGTATTTAATTCAAGCTAAGTTAGAAGAAGCGAAACCTGAGTGTAACCATGGCGCCGACGCAGGCAAAATAGGTCGCTTACGCATGGATTTCTACCCTAAGCCAAAACAACTGAACAGCGCACGCGCGAAAGAGTACTCGATGCTCCGCGCAGTACAAAAATCTGAAGGTGGTTTGATTTTTCCTTTTTCATTTAGAACTCTGTTTTTTTTTTTTTATACTTTCTTGATGTTTTACGTTTTAATTAGGTTTTTATTAGTTCCCTATAGGCTCATTCTTTTCATTGTAAAACATGACATATTTAAGAGATTAAAAAATCAAAGCAAGGTTGCTTTCTTCTTTTTCTTCGTTGTATTCAATTTTGAACTTATCAAGGATTTCATCTTCTTGGTATTCAATAATTTTATAGCAAGGTTCATAATTTTTGTGATTAAGAGGTCAAGTTCCTTTATTGATTCAATAAATTATTAGGTCAAGTTTCAAACCGGGATTTTAACTTTCTTGGGGGTTGTGATTCAATTTTTTTGTGGGTTTCAGAGCTAATATTGCTACATGGGTTCATATCAGTCTGTGGATGAAATGGATAGGATGAGGAATAGAAGAGATAGGTATTAAAGGGGGCTCGAGGAGATCCTAGAGACTTTGGTGGTTGCGATGGATATAGAATTGATCAAAATTTGAGCAGTATCAAGATGAAAATTCCCTCATTCCAAGGTAAAAACTATCCAAAAGTTTATTTGGAGCAGGCGAAGAAATTAGAATTTGGAGTGAAAAAGTAAATTAGCAATGATAGAATTTACTGATTATGCAATAATATAGTGGGATCAATTTTGGCTACACATAGGAGGAGAAATCTTGAGAAACCTATAGAAACATGGGGTGAATTGAAAGTTATCATGAGTAGGAGATTTGTACCTAGTCATTACTATAGAGACCTTGATCAAAAACTACAAAGCCTTAGCCAAGATTCAAAGACTGTGGAGAATTACCAAAAGGAGATGGAGGTAGCTATGATTAGGGCCAATGTAAAGGTGGATGGGGGGGACACAATGCCCAGATTTTGAAAAGTAGCAGCAAGGTATTCTTCAGGTTCTAATCCTCCTTGGCTACCGAAGTGGGATAATTAACGAACTGATGGGACCGTTTCAAAGGGGACAAAGCCACCAAGGGGAAAAGAAGAAGTACCTAGCAAAAATAAACTCAAGGCATATTTCAACCTTGTAAGAATAGGGATATCAAGTGTTTTGAATGCTTGGGTTCAAGGCATATTTCTTTTCAATGCCTAAACAAAAGAGCAATGATCTTGTGTGACAATAGAGAAGTGGTGTTAGAGAGCGATAGTGATGAGATGTCCGAGTTGAAGGATGCTAGTGATAGTGATGGAGTAGAGTACACAATAGAAGGTGAAACACTTGTTGCGAGGCATGCACTTAGTACACAAATTAAGGTGGATGATGTGAACCAGCAAAGAGAGAACATATTTCATACTAGATGCCATGTTAACATGAAGGGATGTAGTATGATTATATAGATGGGGGAGTTGTACCAACGTAGCTAGTACTACTCTTGTTGAGAAGTTGGGCTCGTCTATGTTAAAACGTTCTAGACCCTATAAGTCGCAGTGATTGAATGAATGTTGAGAGGTCAAGGTTAATAAGCAAGTTTTGGTGAGTTTTACTATTGGGAAGTATAGTTATAAGGTTCTATTTACACTAAAGCAAGGTCTGTGAGGATCAATTAAAATTAAAAGGTGAGGAAGAGAAGAAAGAGAAAGGGAGGCCAAATGAGAATTAAATTAAAACTTCAAGAAAAAGAGAGTAAGAGAATAAATAAGAGGTGGCCAAAAATAATGAAAAAAGAATAAAGCCACAGGAGAGAAAAGAAAGAGGGGTCTGCAGAGAGAAGCAAAGTCAAAAGTGAGCTTTTTGGCAAAAGAGAGTGATCTTATACCTGGAGCTCTTATTCCAAACCGACAGCCTATAGAAGTAATCCCGAGACAAAGGAGCTTCAACCGCAAGTTGAGGAGTTGATGAGGAAAGGGGTACGTGAGGGAGAGCATGAGTCCATGTGCCACCCCAGTGCTACTTGTGCCTAGAAAGGATGGGATGTGCAGAATGTGCATTGATTGTAGAGGGTATTCAACAATATAATGGTAAAGTATCATCATCTCATACTTAGGTTAGATGATATGCCTGATGAATTGCATGAATCAGGTATTTTTAGTAAAATAGATCTTAAAAGTGGATATCACTAAATTAGAATGAAAGAATGAGATGAGTGAAAAAGTACTTTCATGATATTAATGAGCCGTGCATTGGTCAGAAAATTTGTAATAATTTATTTTGATGGTACATTTAGGAGTATTGTGTCTGATAGAGATGTTAACTTCCTTAGCCTCTTGGGGAGGGTTTTGTGAGGTAAGTTGGGAACTAAACTTTTATTTTCTACTACTTGTTACTCACAAACAGATGGACAAACTGAGATAGTTAATAGAACATTAATTCAACTTTTGCACACTATAATCAATAAGAATTTGAAAAGTTGGGAGGATTGTTTATCATTTCAGATTTTGTGTATAATAGGGTTGAGCATTCTACTACTTATTCGCCTTTTGAAATTATTGTGTATGGTTTTAATCCATTGACTCCATTGGATTCAATTCCTTTACCAATTGATGAAAAAGGTAGTTTAGATGCGAAGAAGAAAGCTGAAATCGTAAGGTCAATCCATGAGAAGGTTCAACTTCAAATTGAAAAGAAGCATGAACATTATGCATCTCAAGCTAATAAAGGAATGGATGTGTAACATTTGAACCATGTGATTGAGTTTGGGTGAACATGTGAAAATAATGTTTTCCTACTCAAAGAAGGTCTAAATTGCATCCTACTGGAGATGGACCATTCCAAGTTCTTGAAAAGATAGACAATGCCTTCAAATAGGATCTTCCAAGTGAGTATAATGCGTCTGCTGCTTCCAAGTGAGTTTATGTGTCCGCCTTCAGATTCGTGGTTGAATCCTTTAGGAGAGGGATGGAATGATGAGAATCATGGAAGGTAAGCTAGCAAGGATCATTGCAAGTTGAAGATGGACTAATGACAAGATCAAGAGCAAAGATGATCAAGGAAGCCATGCTAACTTGTACAAACTACATGGGTCGAGAGTTCGAGTGTAACTTGCAATACAGAAAGTTTCAAGTTCGGCATGAAAGAGGAACCAACCTTGGTGCATTTAATTCAAGCAAAGGAAGATGAAGGCTTTCCAGACAACCATGTGGCCGCAAGGCATTAATCTTCATGCGGTAACAAGAGTCAAGTTTTCATTAACCGAGACGTAAAGTGGACTAGCATACGGTCGCAACAAATATACCCATACCGTAAGGGGTTATTTTGGGGTCTGGATTTTAGTTGTTCAGTTTAATTCAAACTCTATTGTTATCATGTTTATCTAGCGATTTTTCGTTTCCATTAGGGTTATTTGAGTGCTCCTATATAAATGGCTTCATTCATTGTGGAAAGAAACACATTACTTGAGAGATAAACAAAAAGTGAATTCATTTTCTATCTTGTTCTTAATTGAACTAATTCAAACTTATTAAAGATTTCCAATCTTTATGGCGTTCTAACCTTCCAGCTTTGGTTTTTGATTCAAGAAATCATTCGGTCAAAGGAATAATAACTCTGATTTTAGCTTTTTGGGGTTCCATCGAATCTTTTGTGGGTTCGAGGATACATTCCGCAACTGGGCTCACATCAATTTGGCTAGGGGTTGAAATTTTTCTTTCGTGCGTGTGCGACCTATTTTGCCTGTCGCTTTCTGGCTACACTCTAGGTTTTGCTTCTTTTAACTTAGCTTGAATTAAGTGCACTAAGGTTGGTTCTTCTTTCATGCCCATCTTGAAACCTTGTGCATTGCTCGTTGCACTCGAACTCTTTGCCCACGTAGTTTGGACAAGTCCCTGCGTTGCTTCTAGATCTTCTTTGCTCTTGATCTTGTCGTTGCTCCATGTTCAACATGCAAAGGATCCTTGCTACCTTGCCTTTCATGATCTGATTCCATTCCTCTTCAAAAGGATTCGACCTCAAATCTAAGACATGTATCTAAGAGAGGAAGATCATCAACATTGAAAGTAGCAGACACATACTCACCTGGAAGATCCAATTTGTAGGCATTGTCATTAATTTTTGCAAGGACTTGGAATGGTCCATCTCCTCTAGAATACAATTTGACATTCTTTGAGTTGGAAAACATTCTTTTCGCATGTGCACCCAATTATATGCAAATTCCATAAATGGTAAACAATCCTCTAAACTTTTTAAATTCTTATTGATTATAGTGCAAAAAGTTGAGTTAATGTTCTTTTAACTACCTCGGTTTGTCCATCTTTTTGTTGGTGACAAGTGGTAGAAAATAAAAGATTAGTTCCCAACTTACCCCACAAAATCCTCTAAAAGTGGTAAGGAACTTAACATCCCATGGAGTCGCACTATATCTCTAAAGAACATATCAGCTATGTTCGTGGCATCATCTGTTTTATGATATAAAATGAAATATGCCATCGTACTAAGTCTATCCACTACCATGAATATAGAATCTCTACCCCTTTTTATCCTAGACAACCTCAGCATAAAGTTCATAGACACATCAACCCATGGCTTACTAGGAATGGGTAAGGGGTGTATACAAACCCTATGGTAAAACCTTAGACTTAGCCTTTTTATATGTAATGCATCTACTACAAGTGCAATTAACATCTCTTTTCATCCTTGGTCAATAAAAATGCTCATGCAACATCTCTAAGGTTTTCTTAATACCAAAACATCCCATTAATCCACCACTATGTGCTTCACGTACTAACAATTCATACATAGAACAATTAGGCACACATAACTTGTTTGCCTTAAACAAATATCCATCATGCTCATAAAATTTATCAATTGCAGCCTTGATATGTATATTATCACTTAAAGATGTAAGAAGTACATACCTCCTTGATAAGCATCGGTAACTATGTTGTCCTTACCTTGTTTCATTACATAGGGGAAAGTTTCAATAAAATCCATCCATCTCGCATGCCTCTTATTTAACGTACCTTAGCCCTTTAGATGTTTCAATGACTCATGGATATCGCCCGTTGCCCAAAAGTAAATGAAGAGTAATTTCTTGAATTTCTCTCGTGGCACATAGGTGTAGTGAAAAATATTGGAGCATCTTCGAGTGGGCTTCTGTTGAAGATCTGTTGTTTCTTTGTTTTTAATTTTATGCACTTTTTCTTTTATTTCAATTTTTAATGAGACCTTGTTTTAAATATTGGTTTTCTGTTGTATGTTTTACCGTTTTTGCTTTATTGAAAAAATTTCAGTTCGAAAAATATAATTTCCGCGCATCCCTATGCAATAAAAGAGTTACTCTGTTTGTGCACTATTTCTATGAATGTGTGCCCATCTATTGTTTCTTTCATTAATTTATTTCCCTAGTTTGTCTTGTCTTCTCTCGTCCAAACCCAAGTCCTCATTTCTCTTCTACCGTGAGTCTTTGAACTTATTCTTCCTTTCCAAGATTCGACGTTTCACACTTTCTATCCCAAATACTTCGAACTGTAGATTTTTTGATCCTTTTTGGTATTTTAGAAAATCTTTGTCATCTGTGTTGGATTCCTGTATATTTTAAATTCTTGAGGAGATGGATACAACCAATCTCCCGAAAGCGAATGTAGTATAATTTCATGATTTTCTCTCACGACACGTAGGTGTAGCGAAGAATCTTGGAGCATCTTTGAATCCGCCAATGTGTAGGACAATCGAAGATCTATGGTTTCTACGTTCTTTGTTTTTAATTTTACGCACTTTTTTGTTTTATTTCAATTTTTTTGTGACCTTATTTTTTATATTCTTTTCAATAATATGTTGTAGGGTTTATTGAAAAAATTTCATTTCGAAAATATAATTTCAGGGCATCCTTATTCAAAAGAGTTACTGTATATGTGCACTGTTCCTAGGATTCCTTTCTTCATTGTTTTATTTCCCTAATTATTCTTCTCTTCTTACACACAAACCCACTCACACATGAAGGCACGGATGAACTCTGAAAGCTTATCTTCTTATGCGTTGTCTCTTCTCAATCACAGGCAAATTCCTTCATTTCTCTCCTATCGCGGGTCTTTCAATTCATTCTTCCACTCTAAGATTCGATGTTTAACTCCTCTCCCAAACACTCTAAACCGTGTATTTTTATTTTATCTTCTTTGGTGTTTTTGCAAATTTTTCAGCTTAGTGTTGGATTCTAATATTTTTGAACTTCTTGAGTAGATAGATACCACCTATTACACAAAAGTGAATGGAGTATAATTTCTTGATTTTCTCTCATGGCTCATAGGTGTAACGAAAATTTTTGGAGTATCTTTGAGTGGGTTTTAATGTGTAGAACAATAGAGGATCTATGGTTTCTATGTTCTTTGTTTTTAATTTTATTCACTTTTTCCTTTTATTCCTTTTTTTATGTGATCTTGTTTTAAATATTCGCTTCCAGTGGAAAGTTGTACAATTTGTTTTGTTTTGTTGAAAAACTTTCAATTCAAAAATTCAATTTCAGGGCATCCTTGTACAATGAAAGAGTTACGCCATATGTTCACTATTCTCGAGACTGTGTGCATGTCTACAACATCCTTCATTAATTTATTTCCCTCATTTGTCTTCTCTTCTTATGCACAAACCCACTCCCTCATTACTCTTCTCACACATGAACCTTGGAAGCCAAACCACTTTTGTTTGGTGTTTTAGTAAATCTTTGTCATCTGTGTCGAATTCCATTATTTTTCATCTTCTTGAGCAGATAGATACCACCTATTACACAAAGGCGAATGTAGTATAATTTCTTGATTTTCTCTCGTGGCACGTAGGTGTAGCGAGAAATTTTGGAGCATCTTTGTGTGGGATTTAATGTGTAGAACAATTGAAGATATTGCTTTGTTCTTTGTGTTTTAATTTTATTCACTTTTTCTATTATTCCTATTTTTTATGTGACCATATTTCTTAATAAATTTTTCTGTGGTATGTTGTACAATTTGTCTTGCTTTGTTGAAAAATTTTCGATTCGAAAAATTTAATTTCAAGACATCCCTATGCAATAAAAGAGTTACTCCATATGTGCACTGTTCCTAAGATTGTGCCCCCATCTATTGTTTCCTTCATTAATTTATTTTCCTAATTTGTCTTATCTCCTCATGCACGAACCAACTCTCTCATTTCTCATTTCACACGCAAACCTTGGAAGCACCACCACTGTGTTGCCTCATCTCACACGCAGACCCACTCCCCCATTTCTCTTCTACTGTGAGTCTTTGAATTCATTCTTCCTATCCAAGATTCAACGTTTCACTTCTTCTCTGCCAAACACTTTGAACCGTGGAGCTTTTGATCTTTTTTGGTGTTTTTTACAAATCTTTGTGATCTATGTAGGATTCCTGTATTTTTGAACTTCTAGATGAGATAGATACCACCTATTGCCCAAAAGTGAATGTAGTATATTTTCTTGATTTTCTCTCGTGACACTTAGGTGTAGCGAAAAATCTTGGAGCATCTTCGAATGGGTTTCAATGTGTAGAACAATCGAAGATCTATGGTTTCTATGTTCTTTTTTATTTAATTTTTTGCTCTTTTTTTGGTTATATTTCAGATTTTTATGTAACCCTATTTTTAATATTCATCATAGTATGTTGTAGGGTTTGTGTGCCCGTCTACTGTATCCTTCGTTAATTTATTTTCCTAATTTATCTTCTCTCCTCTTCTCACATACAAACAAATTTATTTTCTTAATTTGTGTTCTCTTCTCAGATAGAAACAAACTCCCTCATAGAACTTCCCAAGCATGAACCCTAGAAGTCGAACCACTTCTGTGTTGTCTCATCTCACGCACAGACCTACTCTCTCATTTCTCTTCTGCCGCGAGTCTTTCAATTCGTCTAAGATTCGACGTTTCACTCCTCTCCCAAACACTCTGAATCGTAGATTTTTTTTGTCTTTTTTGGTGCTTTAGCAAGTCTTTGTGCTATGTGTTAGATTCTAGTATTTTTGAACTTCTTGAGGAGATCGATATTACCTATTGGCCAAAAGTGAAGGGAGTGTAATTTCTTGATTTTCTCCCGTGGCACATAGGTGTAGCGAAAAAAGTTTGGAGCATCTACGAGTGATTTTCAATGTGTAGAACTATCAAAGAACTATGGTTTCTTTGACCTTTGTTTTTAATTTTATGCTCTTTTGCTTTTATTTCAATTTTTTATGTGAAATTGTTTTTAATATTCGTTTTTAATGGTATGTTGTTGGGTTTGTTTTGCTTTGTTGAAAAGTTTTCAAGAAAAATGTAATTTCAGGGCATCCCTATACAATAAAAGAGTTACTCCGTATGTGCACTGTTCCTAAGAATGTGTGCCTATCTACTTTTCCTTCATTAATTTTCCTAAGTTGTCTAATCTTCTCACACAGAATCCAGTGCCCTTGTTTCTCTTCTCAAGCACGAACCCTGGATGTCGATCTACCTCTGTGTTACCTCTTCTTACGCACAGACCCACTCCCTCATTTCACTTCAACCGTGGGTCTTTAAATTCATTCTTCCTCTCCAGGAAATGTTTCACACCTTCTTTCCCAAAATCTTTGAACCGTGGTTTTTTTTTTCTTTGGCGTTTTAGCGAGTGCATGTGCTATGTGTTGGATTCCTGTATTTTTGAACTTCTTGAGGAGATGGAAACCACCTACTGCCCAAAGGTGAATGTGGTATAATTTCTAGATTTTCTCTCTCAGAACATAGGTGTAGCGATTCTTTGGAGCATTTTCGATTGGGTTTCAATGTGTAGAATGATCGAAGATCGTTTTTATGTTCTTTTTTTTATGCACTTTTTTTGTTTTTTTCAGTTTTTTATGTGACCTTGTTTTTAATATTCGTTTTCTATGATATGTTGTAGGGTTTGTTTCGCTTTGTAGAAAAATTTTCAATTGGAAAATGTAATTTCAGGGCATTCTTATACAATAACTGAGTTACTCTGCATGTGCACTCTTCCTAACATTGTGTGCTCGTCTGTTGTTTCTTTCATTAGTTCTTTTTATTTTTTTGCTAAAATGTCTTCTCTTCTCACAGACAAACCCACTTCCTCATTACACTTCTCACGCACGAACCTTGGATACCGAACTACCTCTGTGTTCCCTCTTCTCATGTACAGATCTACTCCCTCATTTGTCTTCTACCGTGAGTCTTTCAATTCATCTAAGATTCAATGTTTCACTCCTTCCCTCTCCGAACACTCTTAACGGTGGATTTTTTTGGGTCTTTTTTGGTGTTTTGGCAAATATTTGTGCATTTTTTTTAGGTTCTAGTATTATTGAACTTCTTGCGGAGATACCACGTGTTGCCCAAAAGTAAATGGAGTGTAATTTCTTGATCTTCTCCCATGACACGTAGGTGTAGTGAAAAATCTTTGAACATCTTTGAGAGGCTTCTAATGTACAGAACGATAGAAGATTTATGGTTTCTTTGTTCTTTGTTTTTAGTTATATGCGCTTTTTATTTTATGCCAATTTTTTGTTACCTTATTTTTAATATTCGTTTTCTGTTGTATGTTGTAGGGTTTTTTTGTCTCTGTTGAAAATTTTTCTATTCCAAAAAATGTAATTTCAGGACATCCCTATACAATAAAGGGTAAAGTACATAATTTAATGTACCAAATTGTTTACACCCTCTCACATGCACGCAGGCCCCGCGTGAATAAAAAAATCCCAAGATGTGGTCCCCACCCCTATTGTGAGTAGTCGGTAAGGAATTAGGTAAAAAAATTCAGTACATATAGCATGGTCCTACAATAAAAGAGTAACTCCCGCATGTGCACTGTTCCTAAGAATGTGTGCCCATCTTAATTTATTTCTAAAATTTGTCTTATCTTTTCATGCACAAGCCCACTCCAACATTTCTCCTCTCATACAAGAACCCTGAAGTCGAACCACCTCCGTGTTGCTCTTGTTCCTCTTCAAGATTCAACGTCTCAATTCTTCTCTCCCAAACACTTTGAACCGTAGATTTTTTGGTCTTTTTTGGTGTTTTAGCAAATCTTTTGGCTCTGTAATGAATTCCCATATTTTTGAACTTTTTGAGGAGATGGATACCACCTATTGCAGAAAAGTGAATGGTACTTTCTCGATTTTCTCTACCTATATGTTAAAAACGTTACGCCATGTGTGCCTACCAACTATTTCCTTCATTAATTTATTTCCCTAATTTGTCTTATCTTCTCAGGTACAAACCCACTCCCTCATTTCTCTTCTCACTCACAAACCCTTGATGTCGAACTACTGATATGTTTCCTCTACTCACACCTATCCGCTCCCTCATTTCTCTTCTTCAGTTAGTCTTTATATTCATTCTTCCTCTCCAAGATTCGACGCTTCACTCCTTCTTTCCCAAACACTTTGAACCTTGCATTTTTTAAAATCTTTTAAATCATTGTGCTATGTGTTGGATTCCTATATTTTTGAACTGCTTGAGGAGATGGATACCACCTATTGCCCAAAAGTGAATAAAGTATAATTTAGTGAATTTCTCTCGTTGCATGTAGGTGTAGTGAAAATTTTTGGAACATCTTCAAATGGGTTTCAATGTGTAGAACAATAGAAAATCTATGGTTTCAATGTATAGAACAATAGAAAAGTGTTTCTTGAAATCAATTTATATCTTTTCCACAACAAAATTGATACCGATGGATGATTTTGGTATTGAATTAATTTCCCGAAAGAAATTGTGCTTCAAGAATTTTCAAGAAAGCGTTTCTTGAAATCGAATAAGTTTCTTTTTGGTTGGAATTTTCTTTTTCTTCTTGCTGGAATTTTGTTTTTTACAATTTCCCTCTTTTTTTTTTGCACTAAATACGCGGAAAATCAACAAAGGCAAGAAAAATCGAAATAAAACTGTATTGGTAGGCTAAATTTAATGTACAAAACAATTCTTGAATGTTCTTGATATTTCTGTTGATGTAAACGACTCGAGAAGATGATGAAGAGTCAAGAAAACGATGGAGACTAGATGCAAAAGATGAAAACTCAACGAAGAATATGAAAAAAAAAAATGCATAAAGATAAAGATATAACCTTATTTTAGAGCCAAAGATTTGATACCAACTGATCATACCCACGTAGCAGTAGCTCCGAAACCAACAAAAGATTAAAGTTTGACCCAATAATTTATTGAATCAAGGAGCCAAAGTTATGGAAAAACTTGAGTAATTACAAAAAACTTTGAACCTTGCTATGTAGATGTAGAATGCCACAAAGATAAAATTCTTGATAAGTTCGAAATTGAGTTCAATGACGAACAAGAAGAAAGCAACCTTGCTTTGATTTAATCTCTTAATAATGTGTTGTTTTTCAATGAAAAGAATGAATCCTATTTATAGAGAACCCATAAAAACCTAATTAAAATGGAATTATATAAAAAAGAGAAAAATGCTAGTTGTACATCAAAAATGTACATCAAGGTCTACATCCCCTCACATGGAGGGGTCCACTCTAATAAAATATTCGAGTGGGCCCCTTACCCATGTGAGGGGGGTGTACACCGTGATGTACACCCCGATGTACCACTAGCATGACTCTAAAAAAGATGCCATAACAAGTTCTACCAAAAATAGAATNTACATCAAAAATGTACATCATGGTCTACATCCCCTCACATGGAGGGGTCCACTCGAATAAAATATTCGAGTGGGCCCCTTACCCATGTGAGGGGGGTGTACACCGTGATGTACACCCCGATGTACCACTAGCATGACTCTAAAAAAGATGCCATAACAAGTTCTACCAAAAATAGAATGAGAAATCTAAAAAAAAAAAAAAGACGTGTCTAGAAAATGAAGTATGCGACATCATAGTTATAACTCCTGCAACAACATAGAACAACCAAAATTCCAATTCTTTGTCTTGGGAATAGTACATGTGACAGCATCCCGTTTTATACTATGCGACAGCATAGTTGTCCAACAGGTCGTCGTTTTCATTTGCTTTTGAATCAAGGTCAACAATTGGGGTTCCTCTTCCTTGCCCAACATGAAATTTGATGTTTTGCTCGTTGCAATCGAAGTCTCGGCCCATGTAACTTGAACAAATAATCACTTGGCTTTCTTGATTTTCTTTGCTCGTGATCTTGTCATTGGTCATCTTTTACAATCAACAGATCCTTACTAGCCTTTGTTCCATGGTTCTCATAGGCCGACTCAAAATAAATCCTAATCAAAATGAAACCTCAGATTCTATAGACAAATCCAAAAAACTAGAAAATTGTAAAACAAATTTGAATAAAACTAACTTACTACAAAAATAAAGAAAATGGGTAACCAACCTAAAATAGAAAAATGCTAAAATAGACCCCTAAAAATGGAACTTGACCTTGAAGGTTTGACGTCATCTGAAAAAAATGTGTAGATTCGAAAAATGTTTTCGGATTGTCCTCACAGACTAAAATATGACAATCGAACTAAAAGTTATGCTCATTTTCGTACATCCTCCTTACTCCTCGCTCTTCTAATTGATCCACAACATTCCCTGGCACTTCAAAACACCTCGACCATGAGCTGTCATTGACATACAAAACCTAATTATTGTTTGAAACATGCTCATAAAGACTTGCAACATTCCATTTAGGCTTCAATTGTCGCTCTTCTTCCACCTTAGTTGAAATCAAATATACTAAGGTTGGTCCTTTTTCTTTCATGCTCATCTTGAAACTTGGTCTCTTACTTACATGAACTCTCGGTCCACGTAGCTTGACCTTGCATGGCTTCCTTTATTTTTTTGCTCTTGACCTAGTAATCTTGCCCTCGGAACATGCAAGGGTCCTTTTTAGCTTGCCGTCCATGATTCTCATCAGATTTGTTTTGGTGCCTTTGGTACAGTTTGGTCTATTAGGTGCCTTAAATACATTTCATGTAAGTTTTGGCACGTTTTGATGTATTTCGAGCATTTTTTTACATTTGTTTGTTTTTTATGCATTTTACAGAGTTTTGGTTCATCGCCCACATTTTGGCACATTAGGGCACTCTTTGGTTTGTTTCGTACTGTTAGGATTATTATGGTGCATTATGGAATAGTTGGCATGTTTTCGTACTTTACAAGACATTCTCATAAAGTATTGGTAAGGTAGAACTAAGAGCCCATAAATGTGTATTTTTGGGTATATCCTAAAGGGGTAAAGGGTATATAGATTGTGGGCTAGAAATGTTAGTGGTATAAAGATTATGTAGGGAAGTGACTTTTAATGAGTCAAACTTGTAAGTATTATGCCCTAGGTCCAATCAACTTTGAACATAAACACTTTTAATATATAATTGAAGTATTTTTATGGCAGATCTATTATTTAATTAATACTCAATTAAATTAAATAATAGAGTCTGTAGATTCAAATTTTAGTAATTTGTTAATTACAAAGAGTTGTGATTAAGAGATACAAATTACATATAGTCTGAATCTTAAATCATTCATGGTTGTAAGTAATAACGAGATACGGATATCGTTATTACGCATAGACCATCACATGTCGCATTTCTTACTTGTGAAGTGAGTAGCTGATCTCACAAGCTGTGTGGGTCACACTTAAATGAACACGTTGATATTTTGTTATAAAACAAAACATTGGAGACCCGCTGGGGAGATTCCACATGGATAATTATTTGAGTGTTAGTGATTAAACTCTGACGTTCGATAGTGAAATTGATAATTTGATTTGAGGTCATCATAGTGCCTTACATGAGATTGGTGATATTGGATGTTGCTCAGTCAAAGGTCACTAATATGGCATTGTTTGAGTATGTTAGCTGATATGAAGGTTGTGAATGATCAAAATTCATCACTCTTAGATAGTAAGAAATATGATTCACATTTCATTCAGTTAAATTGATAAAAAAATTTCTTGGTCAAGGTATACTCTCATAAGTCAAAAAGAAGTTTTTGACTTACGTTAACGTAATAGTGGGATGAAAAATATGATCGATAATTGAGATGACACATATTCATATCTCGTAATTGATCGGATCATATTGACGAAATGATTATATTTTCACGGTAAATGTTCAAGTTTGGTTTGTCATACCACGTGATATTTTTCGTAACATGTATTACCCTTACACATTACTAGATGTCAATCTGTGACAACGGATATGAATTGGTGATAAATTAAAAGGGATATTTTAATTTATCGATTTTGATTAGATCAAAATAACAATTCACGTCATTGTGCATCGTGATCGGGAACCTAATGGGTCACACACAAAAGGAAAACAAGAAGACTGAGATTCACCAATTAATTAATTAACAAGTGTTGGACAATTAATTAATTGGGTTACTTGTTAATATGACCGAATTAATTAATTGGATTAATTAATTCAATGACCAAATTTAATTAATTAGATTAATTAAATATTGGATCGGGGCTTAGTTTAAGAGACGGGTCAAACCCACTTGGTTAAATTAATAAGTTATTAGGGTTTCAGAAAAATAGAAGAGACACAATTCCTTATCTTGCTAGCAGCCTAGTACAAGAAAGGAGAAATCATAATTCTTTCATTTTTGTTCTCTGTGTGATTTTTATTTGAAATTGGACAGCTGTGGATTGCAGATCGTGACTGTTCACGTTCAAAGATCGGCAAAGTAGTTTGTAGAATCAACAAAGGTATATTTTCTATCATAGTTTCTTCTTAAATACAAAGAAGATCCTTGATGAGAATTGAAATTATTTTATTTTCCACTGTACATGTTTAACAATTAGACTTGCCCTGTTTAAGTGAGAAAAACATTGAGAGTGCTATTGGGATAGGAGAAATAAGCTGCAGAAGGAGCTTGAGCCCACACCTTATCTTACTAATGAGGTTTAGATGGAGGATGAATCTGAAAATATTTCTAATTCTGTAGAATTAGAATAAGGCAATGCTCAAGAGGTTGAGGAAGAACAACAAAATATACTAGACGACTATCAATTGACCAAAGATAGGACTAGAAGGGAGATAAGGGAACCATCTAGATTTAAATATTATCTTTCTCTTGTTGTACTTTCTTACCAAGATCTAATTTTCAAAAAAGTGTAAATCTTATAATGAAGCTGTTAGTAGTCAGCAGTCTAGAAATTGGCAATCTATCATATTAGAGAATTAAGATCTGGATACTATTTCGTAGGCTTGCAGATAAATCCTTGTTGATTGTAAATGGATTTGCAATATAAAGGAAGGAAATTTAGGAAAAAGGCCTCCTACATTTGAAGCTAGACTAGTTGTTAAAGGTTTTACCCAAAAAAATGTATAGATTATAATGAAATTCTCACATTTTGTTAAATATACTACTATTAGGGTGATACTTATATTGGTTGCTCATTATAATCTTGCACTTGAGTAAACGAATGTGAAAACTACTTTTTTGCATGGAAACTTGGAAGAAACTATCTATATGAGTTAGCCATAGGGCTTTATAGATAAGAAGAGTATTGATCGTGCGTGTTTGTTAAAAAAAAAAAATATTGGTATTGGCTTAAACAACCACCTCAATAGTAAAAAATATTTAATACTTTTGTTGCATCTGTAGATTTTATTATGAGTTCATTTGTTCATTGCTTATACAATTATACTTTAAAAATAATGATGAAAATGATTTGGTGGTTATTTGCTGTTATATGTAGATTATATATTATTAATTGGATATGTGTAACATAAATAAAATTAAAAGGCCTTGAAGCACAGAATTTTAAATGAAAGATTTAGGGCATGCTAGAATAATTCTTGGTGTGGACATTGTTAGAAAAATATCTAAACATGTTTTAATTTTGAAACAAACTTCTTATGTAGAAAATGTGTTGTCGAAATTAGCTATGCATGATTCTAAATCTATCACTTTGCTACTTGCTAGTTATTGATGAATTTGACATAAGATATTGGAAAAAGTTTCTTATGTTAATGTTGTAGGGTCAATTACTTATGCTATGGTGTGCACTAGACCTGATGTGGCTGATGCCATTAGTACTCTAAGCAGGTTTATGATCACTCTTGGCCAGAACATCAGACTACTTTAAAATGACTATTGAAATATTTGAAATGATCTTCACAATTAGGATTGCTTTTAATTCCTGCAATGAGAGTATAGTATTTAAGGAATGTAGATATTGCAAGTGGGTATAATATAAAATTAACTACTGCATATATGTTTACTTTATGTAGAACCTGTGTTATTTGAAAATCCCAACAACAATTTATTGTAACTTTGTCTACCTCATAAGCTGAATATGTGGCTACGACTGAGATTATAAAAGAAGCCTCATGGTTAAAAAGTTTTTCATATGAAGTTAATGAACTCTCTAATCCTATTGTAATATATTCAGATAGTGGGAGCACTATTCATTTATGTAAGAATCCAGTTTTCATGAAAAAACTAAGCACGTTGATTTAAAATTGTATTTTATTAGAGATATAATTGATAAGAAAGAAAAATTTCAACTAAATACATCTTATCTGATATAGAAACTAAGGTATGCCTCTACATAATCTTAAACCTTATTTACAAATGCTGAAAATTGACTCTAGTTAATTTCATGTTGTAGGTGAATATTCCTTGTTGCTAATAAGTGACACAAGAATATGAAACTGTTTTAGACTAAGTAGTTAGTCTAGAGTTATGTTTTGCAATACCATTGACATCAAAGTGAAGATTTGTTAGGTTGTGATGATCTAGCCCATTTGGGAGATGATAAAAGAGGAAATTACATGGAGGC
>CAIGRT010131781.1:0-20847 GCA_903798405.1 Fraxinus platypoda
ATCAAACGTTAAAAAAAAAAAAAACGCTTAGTTGAGTCGAGCCTCGGCTCGCGGATTCTGAAAGAGAGAAAAAAAAAAAAAAAAAACCTAGCCAGTTAAGCGATGACTCGGCTCGACTTCGTGGCTTATGAATAGTGCCCCCTCCCCCCAAACTCACTCTTTTTATTATGTAGGAGAATATACAATATTATAATAACCGACAGGTGTGCAGCTGGATAGCACAAGATCCAACTAAATAAATATATATCACTAACTCCTACTGGCAACCGCTACTATTTTTAGTTATTAATAAATCGCGTTTGCGTTTCTTTTGGGCTGTTAAATTTTTTCAGCAAACACGCTTCCGACAATGAATGAGAGTGCAAACTGCGTTACCACTCGTGAGAAGCACGGTACAACTACCCAGTCTCAAGTCCAATAGTCAACAAACTTTATTTTGTTGATATTTCCACACCTCCCTACCACTCGATATTCTTATTTACTTCCCCCATTTAGACGTATAGACCAAAATTTGATTTTATTTTCAAGTTAAAATCAATAATTAATTTTAACAACGTATTTTATACGAATTCATAAATTTTCAACCACACATTTTATGCCTGATTTTAATTACACCAAACAAGGGCTAAATTAAAATTATTGAACTTATATCTATGTTTACGAAATGTGTAAATAAAATATGATTTGATCGATTATAAACCTTTGTCAATTCTCGATTCTTTAATCGCCATGTTTCGTATTTGACAGGAAATTTAAGAATATAAAACTTATAAGCTATTGGAGTTTTTCTTTTTAGAATTTTTACTTGGACCATTTCAATGTTACTTTAAAACAAGACCAAAGGTTGTCATTTAGGGGACAATGCGTGTAGGGAGAAGTGACGGCAATTTGTCTTTCTCGACATTTTGTGCAATGTCCTAACAAATTCTAGAAAATATTCCATGTTTTTCAATCTTATTCTGATTAATATCAAATTAGAGTATGAATAAATCTTAGATGTTGACAAAAAGGTCTGTACAAATTACACGAGATTGCTACAAAAGTAAAATTTCTACACACTTGAGAGCAAGAGGGTCAATTAATAGATAAGGTATGACCCATCTTAAGTCTTAACTATCAGCTTCTTTCTGTACAACGGTCGGTGCAGGTATACACATTGAGGGCTGGCCGGTTCACTAAATTACAAATTCACAGGAATACACTCAATTGACCTTATGGTCACACCACGTCATCACATCTTTTTTAGCCCTTATTTGATGGTCATTATTTCGATAAAATGAAATTTTGAATAGTAATTTTTTAGATAATGTGTGATTAAAAAATAGTGAAATATTTTGGATTTATGTGCAAAATATTTTATCGTATAAATATATGATTGAAAATGAGTATGAAAATTAAAGTATGTTAAAATAATGGTTGTCAAATAGGGGCTCGCTCAAACACCAAATGAGAAAACAAGTAAAAGAATTCTTAGGGGACAAGTCAGTAGGTCAAACATCAAATAGCTTGTCAAGCGAGTTCTTAAATCGCCGAGGCACATTTAGCCCCTGTTTGACAAAATTTTTCTAAAAATGAATAACAAATTTTGGAAGAATGTATAGTAAAGAAAAGTTTTGAGTTTACGCAAAAAAAAATTTATATTGTAAGAATGTTTGATTGAAAATAAGTATGAGAAGAAATTGTTGCCAAACAAGAGTTTAGTATGTAGACGAGGCACATGGAAATTTTCTCACCACCGTACATTATATCCTACTTCATAAGACAAATACAAGGTTTGAAAAAGAAAAAGGAAAGGCAACTTGTCAAGTCTAAGAGTACCTGTGATATAACCTTAACCATTCCCATTTTAAAGAAGCTAAAACAACCCTTAATCAGCCTTTAAGCTACCGTCCAGCACCAAGTTTTCTTCAAAATAGTGGTATTATCAAGTAATTGTAAAACCAAACATTTCATAATCAACTAATTTGCTCCATGTGTGATCACATTCCTCAATTTGTTAAACACAACTCACAAACCACACTTTTCAAGTTGCAACACAATTCCTTTAAAGCAAGTTGTAAATGACTTTTAGTACTTTAATTCATACAAAAGTCCAGGCATGGCTCAGTCTTCAAATGTAATGTAAAATGTCAACTCCCAAACCTTTGAAAGGATAAGAACAAAGTATAAACAAGTCCAACAGCTAGTATTATAAAATATTCAAATTGCCCGACACATATTGTCACAATATTCATATTGCATCTGATTTTCCAACTTGCTCTTCCAGCATGTAATCAAAGACAGAATCCTTCAATGTCAAATGCATGATTAAAGAAAAATAACAAACAGTTGTTGAGCCTAGCTTCACATAGAGCAATTTAATAATGCCAATAGCAATAGAACCCTGCACTCACCTGAAAAGTAAACAAGCAGACACAATGTTCAAGATTGTAATTGAAAACTTGATACTCACGTGTGATCTAAAACTAAAACCCTTTTCTATTGTTACTCGGGGGACCCAAATACTTGATCGAGCTATTGTTAAAATTGCAGGTCATAAGCCTTCTAGAGGAGCATCATTTGATAATGAAAGGCAGCATAGTATCACATGTACTATAATTTGGAAGATGTACCAATTTTGCACAACTACAATTTTGCAGCAAATCAGAGTGATGAGAAGGTTAGTTGGCCAGCAAAGCTATAAAAGAAAGAGTCAGTACTCTAGATCATACATATTAATTTCAATGGCATCTTCTGAAACCAGCAAAGATTTTCTTTGAATTGAACATAAATTGCTTTTAAATTGCAGTTTGTAGTATCAGCTGCTGCATACTAAAAGCAAAAATAACAAGCACAATGTGAAATAAACTAATCTACGTGTCAAATGACTTCAATCTAACGTAAAGATTTACTGGTTCTGATAGCACAGAAGATGACAATAGTCAATATCGTAAAGAATCATATCAGGAAACAAGCCATAATTTACATTGCTTAAATAAATCTATATATCTTAACAAGTCACCAGAAAGAAAGAAATCCACTCGACTAACAATTCATTATGCAATAGTCGAATACTACAAAGAATAGGGACCAAGGCACAAAGTTCACATCCAGCAAACCATAATTTACATTGCTTAAATAAATCTATATATCTTAACAAGCCACCAGCAAGAAAGAAATCCACTCGGCTAACAATTCATTATGCAATAGTCGAATACTACAAAGAATAGGGAACAAGGCACAAAGTTGACATCCAGCAACCCATGAAAATATCATTCCCGAATTGTGTAATTAAGTGCCTGTTTGACACCCATTAATTTATTTTATGGTTTGCTATATGATCATTTTCAACCACACATTCAAACAATAAAATATTCTATACATATACCAAATTTTTTTGGATTATGCTGTTTGTACACTAGGTGTACATACACCTCTCTCACATGAATAGTGTGCGCGAATATTTTATTGTGTGTGGGATCCCTCTCCATGTGAGAGAGGTGTAAAAGATTGTGTGAAAGATTATGTATATGTAGCATGATTGTATTTTTTTTTCTACTTTTTAACCACACATTCTCCTTAAAAATACTATTCAAAACTCATTTTTTCCCAATTAATGAGAATCAAACATGCTCTAAATCAATTCTCTAAATCAATGCCTCAGAGAGAAAAACAGTGTTCAGGAAAATTGTCTCCTCATCATAATGATTGTAAATACCACACTACTTCGAGTTTTCACCATCCCATACACCATACACGTATGACCCTTTGGGGGAAAAATAGCCCTTAAGAATACCAGTCTTGTGGAGAAAATTAGCTATTAAACATACAATGTACCATATGAGAACTCGATTTTATTTCACTTAAACGTCATGTGGTTCAAGCCATCACAAGCTTAAGATGAAAGAACAATATCTAACTTTAACTAATCCAACCCCTGATTTCACAACCAAGAGTTATTAAAAGAGTTCTAGTTAAAACCAGAAAAGGTGCATACGATACCATTAAAATTAAGATAAACCCACAATGAGTTAAATGTAAACAGAAGAACACAGAAGAGGAGAAGATTATGGATGATGTTGCAATACTGCAAAAAGGACAAGCAAGTTGTCAACTCCACCTACTGCGGAAGATAATACAGAACTGAAATAAACTGACAACACCAAACACGAACTACCCATCAGAAACTTGTGGGACGATACATGAAATGAAAGAAAACTACACTGAGGCCATTTCTAAAAGATATGTACAGGCATAGCATTACTTAACTCACCAACTTAAACATATGACTCAATGTCTTTTCTATTGACATATCAAACTCTGACAAATAGAATTCTGATCTATACTGAATCATCGGATTCATCAGAATCACTGCCATCGGGTTCCCCGCCAACTGTCCCAGCCTCTGGCACATCAGGCTTAGCTGAAGGTGTAGGTCTTCCTTTCTTGCTTAATAGAGCATTTTCATCTCCATCTTCCTCTTGCTCAACCATTGCAACACTTAGTTACTCAGTCAAGGTATTAGCAATAAAGATGAACAGGAAAGCATCCAATAATAAACCAAAGAAACGTTGAATGAGATTTCTAGGATCTCAGAAGCTCCATGTTACATTCTAAAGTGAATAAAGAACATATAGCAAATCTGTTCTGTTACTTATTTGTGTTACTGAAAGATAGACAGTCGCCAAAAACGTTGCAATGTACAACAACAAATAATAACTAAAATTCAAACTCAAAATTCTGATAAAAGAAGAGGTTGTTTCTCTTAAGCGAGATTCTTGATGCAAATCAAGGCATTAACCTACAAATTTGATCTACGACATTAACTTATTCCATAAGCAATTGAAGGTTTTGATTTTCTACTAAATTCCAAATAGAAGTTTTGAAATTCATTTTTTTTCCTTTTCTCTACTGACCATGTAGGCATTGTTGCATTCATTAAACCAAGAATAACATGTTGAAGGATATTAAAATTCTCAGCAGTTCCACCAGCCATGATGTTCTGCAAATCTTTCTCAACACGACGGACAACCTCAGGCTGCAAAATCAAAACATACCATGTTAATTATCATAAGGAGTAACTTACAAATACTTCAGAAACAATCAGGGCAGATAATATTGAATAAGTTAAAGAAACATCGCATTCAATAAAAGGACAAACAAATGAGAGATAAAATAACAATTGAAGGAAATAATTTTAGGCATTAGTACATTTAAATCTGGCTCCCGGCGAAATCTTCGCCTTCGAGCATCCCTCATTGGAGGGGTAAGGCCGTGTCTATACTCCACTGTATCTGGAATGCTGTCACCATCCTCTGTCACCATTATCATCTGCCACAGCTCAAAAAAGTTAACACAGTCATGTTACAGCTGAAGCAGTTGTATGGAACAGTTGAAAATAATTAACAAACAGTGACCCGGCGTACTTGACCAATGTCTGCAGTTTTTATCAACGCACTGTCATCATAAGTTTTATAGGACTCTACAACAGTGGGAAGATCCAAGAGTGATGCAGAGAACTGGTCATTGCCTATAACAAATGAGCCAGTCCTTCCATCATCTGAAAAGAACAAGCAGACTCAATATTAAGAGCACAAATCTAAAGGAAAGAGTATAAAACAAATAGAACGTGGTTGAAAAACATGAATACCCATGAATCAACATAAGAACATTTAACTATTTGTTTGAAAAACCAGATTGCTGTTCTTACTAATATTACAGATTTTTCTTCTCAGGCTTATTGGCCACATTAATGATTTATCAAAACGAAGGCCAACTTTCTATAGTGCCAAACAAGATATACAGTAGACTGGTACATAATGCATTTTACAAGCTCTTGGATGATACTATGGTTGAAGCAGCAAGATTATACTTATTTTGGGGAGCACATGCATAAAAATGAAAAAGAAATGCAACAGCTGAAGGAAGATAAATGAAACAATTATATTACATATAAGCTGCAATAATACTATTTTAATCCAAATTCATTAATTAAGTGGCACTTCACTTGCATAATTCTCATTACTCAATAATACACAAAACGCGCATCATTTAAAAGAAAACCAATTTAATTGTTGGAGTTGAGACAAATCATATAACAGATCCATAAATCCACGGAAATATACGAGACCGCAAAAAATAATAAAAGGTGTAGTTGAAGTTAAGACAACTCTTACAAGGGATTCAGCAAATGCATAGAAAAAACACAAATCCTTCCCAGAAGTTACAATAGAATCACTAAAAATACAACAGGCCAAAGAATTCAGTGTATCTAGACAATGGAAGAAGAATTAATAGGAATAAGACTTAAGTGGTTCAGGATAATCACCAAAAAACAATAAACAAGTTTTAGGTTATGATAAATCTTATAAATTTGTCTGTAAATCCAGAGCTATATACAAATCCAAATTCAAAATCTGAAAAAATAACAGAAGACTTTGTTGATCTACAGATTACATGAGGTTGAGTATAATCATGGATAACACATATCTGTCTGAAAATTAAAAACAGAGAAAAATATTATAACAGAATTATAAGAGTCCTTGCAAGACACGATTCTTTTGGAGAAATAATAGCAAAATACCATATTAATGGCAACTACTTTGTTACTTTAATCGAGATTGGACTTTTTCATAAATAAATACAAATCCTTTTCTACATGAGACATCCATCTTTTCTTCTTCTTCTTCTGAAAAAAGTATCTGCTTCTCTAAACCAAAGGAAACGAGAAGAAGATTGGTAGCCAACAAATTTTCAGCACATAAAAGAATGTTAAAATATCTTTAAGTGCCTAGGGCTCAACTCTCAAGTATCCCAACGGGGTGATTCAGAGTTTGGAAAGGATAAGAAAATTCTACATTAACAGAGGACTAGTTGAAATTAAGACAATCTTACGGTGGATTTAAAAGAATCCTCTCATTGGGAAATAACTACTTTGTTCACTTCTACCAAATATGTACTTAGACATAAATATATACGAATCTTTTTCTACATGAGACATGCATCATTTTTTCTTCTTTTGAAAGATGTATCTGCTTCTCTAAAGCAAAGGAAACAAGAAGAAGAATGAAGCCAACAAACTTCAGCACATAAGATAATGTTAAAACACCTTTCAGTGACTATGGCTCAAATATCCCGACTGGGTGATTCAGTGAGCAAATGCCAGAAAAAAATAACTAAAAGAATCACTTTCCTCTCATGTATGTTGTTTAACTCGATGAAGAAGAACAAGAAGGTAGCAAATTGAGTTGAACTGTTATTTAGTTACTAAGGGTCCGTTTGATTGCAAATGTGGAAAATAGGTGGAAAGAAAATGTTTTACAAGAAATTGATTTACCTAGAAATTGTTTTATTGAGAATTGTATTTAATTGTGTTTGATTGGTATAATTTTTCGTGAAAAATGTTGAAAGTTTAGTATCCGTTTGGCTTCGTTTTTTATGAAAATTGTCCATTAAAGTGATAATATTTTCTACCATTGGGTCTAGAATTTGTTCCAATTGCCAACAAAAAAAAAAAAAAACNGTTTGATTGGTATAATTTTTCGTGAAAAATGTTGAAAGTTTAGTATCCGTTTGGCTTCGTTTTTTATGAAAATTGTCCATTAAAGTGATAATATTTTCTACCATTGGGTCTAGAATTTGTTCCAATTGCCAACAAAAAAAAAAAAAAACCATTCGTTTGGTTTTGTTTTCCATGAAAATTGTCAATAAAAGTGAAAATTTTTTTTACCATTGTGTCTAGAATTTTTTCTAATTGCCAAAAAAAAAAACCTAAAAAATATTTACCCACCAAAACATCAAGAATTTATTTTCCTCAAAAATGTGTGCTATTAAACGAGGCCTAAAAGATTATTGATTTCTAGGTAGGGTTCTGAAGTTACTTTCACATTTAGGATTCCAATTCGAAATCCCTAACCTGCCGAATTTAGACCGCATTATATATTATCAATCCACAAGGTTCAATATTTCAAAGCTATCGCCAGCAATCAGAAGTGCATAGTCTATGCTAGAAGATGATAAGAAAACAATTAGAGCTGTACATTTTGCTCAAATAATTGAAGCTTGATCGTGCATTTTTATATTCAATGATAAAAAAAATACCATCATCTCTTGAAATTGATATCTCCAATTGAACAAATATAAAGAATTTCCTAAGTACATTGCTCAAAAGGAGATGGGGCAATTTTTTGTAAAATACCAGAAAAGCTCAAATCCAAGGACTTGTCGTCTGAAGAAGATGTTGGGTCGTTTAGAAGACGCTCAATTCTTTCCGCTACGGCTGGTGGTACTCTTAGTATGAATTGCTCCTCCATTGCCCTTCTTTAGCTCCCTTGATTTCAATTTTCAGTATAAATATCTGAACACCACAACAATGAAGAAAACATCATTTTTATAATCAAACAGGGGCTTAGTATAAAAAGGTACTCTTGGTCACCAAACTTATATTAAATTAGCATTCAAGTTTAAATTGTTTCAAACTCATCACTAAACTTTACAAAATATTCATTTACTAATTTAATTATACATTCATTTTATAACTGAAAAACCAATTCATCAAATCTTTAGAATTCATGTTTGATTTGTGTTTTTAAACGATTTAAATTATAAGTAAAAATGAGCAATAATACTTTTTAAAATATGCGAATAAAAAGTAAATTGAGCATTTATAAATAGTTTACGAGCTTGTTTGAGTTTCATTTTTTTGCTCAAAATGCATTTTGAAATAGTATTTTGATAAAAAAAAATGTGTAGTTAAAAAATAAGAATTTTTTTTTGAATTTACGAGTAAAGAAAAATATATTTTAAAAATAATGAGAACCAAACAAAGACTATATATCAAAGCCAAATATTGAATTAGTTAAATTCTACGAGTTAGTACAAAGACAGACATGTTTAAAATGATAGACAAATTAATGGTTTGAATGTAACATTTCCTAAGTGCAGTGAAAGTATGATAAACTATAAGTTCAATGGCCAAGTTGACACTAAGTGAAAAAGTTCAGTGGCCATTATTGAAATTAATAAATGTAAATAGTTGCACGCGCTCTGTTTTTATTGCGTTGCCCTAATCAGAAATCTCCGTAGAGAGCAGTTTTCAAGATTTCTTCCCTTCAGGTTCTGCCGTTCAGGTACTCGTTCCTTGCAGTTTTATAATCTCTGTTGCTATTTCTTAATTATTGGATCTGATCTACATTTTCTTTTGCTTGTTCATCAATGTTCGTATATTCATTTTTTTGTGTTTGACTCTTAAGGTATTTGTTAGTGCATATTGGTGCTTACTGGATCATGTGTACTATTTCTTTTCCCATTGAATTTCCATTTTTTTGTGATAAATTTTTTGGTTCTTTTTCGAGCTGTATAAAAGATGCCTATTTGTTTTTTACTTGTTGAAATCATGAATTAATGGTCTGTGAGCTATAAAGAACGATCTGATGATGAATAGAATGTTTGATAGCTCATATGATTGTAATTGATGTATTAGTTCTAGCTTTGCTACCCACAATCCATTTTCTTTTAATCTTCTTATTTAGTTTTGCAATTTTCTTTTTTGTTATAAAACCCTAGATGCAATACTTGCACTCTTTTGGTGGGGAAAAAAGAGAGAGGATTTTTTTTGAGGACCATATAAATTTGCAAGTGAGATGGTATAATTTATTTTTTGATCTTGAATTGTAATTTATGTATTAGTTTACCCACACTCCGTTTTCTTTTGTTCTTAGTTTTGCAATTTTTCTTCTTATTTAGTTTTGCAATTTTTATTTTTTATTTTTGTTATAAAACCCTAGATGTAATACTTTCAATCTTTTGTTGGAGAGAGAGAGAGAGTTTTTGTGGACCATATAAATTTGCAAGTGAGATTGTATAATTCATATTTTGATCTTGAGTCTCAGGCGATGAGATAATGAGAATTTCAATATTTCTGATTTCCATTATGACGCTATTCGTATTGAATTAGCTCTAGCTGACATTCTTAAACTTCACAAATATTTTCTGTCTGTATTTTCTCTTAAGTTTTTGTGTTTTTGTTCTTCAAATTGAAATTAATGGTACTATAAGTAAGTATTAAGAGTTTGATAATTCTAATAATTTACCTTGTTCTTTTCATTACTGTAAATATCTTTGGCCCATTTACAAAAATAATATTAAATATCTTTTTGCCCCCCTTTTCCTGCTCCATATATGGAATCTTTATTATCGACATGTTGAAATAGTTCATTGTGATGTATTCTTCGTGTCAATGATTTATCCTTTGTTAACCATATGGCCTCTTTTTTTTTTTTTTGTTGAGCAGGATCTATATAATTTCTACAGATGAGAGGTAGGAGTTATACTCCGTCACCACCTAGAGGTTATGGTAGAAGAGGAAGGAGCCCTAGCCCAAGACAACGAAATGGTGGCCTTGGGAGAGCAGATGCTCCTACCAGTTATGGTAGAAAAGGAAGGATCCCCAGCCCAAGAGGACGAAATGGTGGCCTTGGTAGAGGAGATGCTCCTACCAGTCTTTTAGTTCGCAACCTTCGTCATGATTGTCGGTAAGCATTAATGTATTACCTGATCATATGTTTTCTTCTTGCTTAATATGAAGATATCACCTGCTTTTTCATGTTTAAGTGTAGCTGGGAATATTGTTTCAGACTTGTTAATTGCCTGTGACCTATCAAATAACATGTTCCCGTTGTATTCATTTCATGTTATTTTGCTTTTTCCTGTTTTTAATGTATCTTTTTGTTGAAAGGTCTTATATTTTGTACTGAATGCATGCTTGAAGTTTATTATCTTCTATATTTGAAGTGTCAAGAGTATTCCAGTTTTATTGGCTGAATATTTTTTATGCTTCTCACTCTTTCTGGACTGGAAATTCTTGTCTAGAACATTATGCATTTATGATTTTCGTTTTTGAAAGATAGGGTTTAAATGGTTGATCTGCTTGGTGAGTTCACTCTGGAGTTGTCCATGGTTCACTAGTAATAGTTTGATTTGCTGTATGCAGGCCAGAATACTTGAGGAGGCATTTTGGAGAGTTTGGCCCGGTAAAGGATGTCTATTTGCCTAGGGATTATTACACTGGGTGAGCTGTGTTTGATGTTGGTTTAGCCGTTTTGGATTTTTTTTTACCAAATCTTCATTCCTTTTTAATCCTGTAATAAATAATATAGTGTGTTTCATAATTATGCCTTATTGTCAATGACTTGCTTTCTGTTTTAAGTTGATTTTTTTTTCCTTTTATCATTATTTTCTCAAATTGGATTTCATTATTAAGATTTTGAGATTTAGCAGTGAAGTAAGAGTTGGGAAGACTTCAATCGAGTAGTAAGAGTTGTGTTGACACATTCAAGTAATAAGAGTTCTGTTCTCATCAATCGAATATTGAGAGTTCGAGGTGATGTAAATGGTAGTGAAGATTGGGAAGAGATTGGTTTGAATACATTTTGAAGATAACAAGATTTCAAGTCTTGAAGAATAGCAAGTCATCTTTAAACTATTACTTGCACTTGCCTATGCTCCTATCACAAGGTCAGCAGCCATGTGCTAGCTTATCTGCTTATCAATGGCATTCCTTGTTCTTGGAATTATATTTTGAGCTATTGATTTGATTAGGGAAATTTTAGAGGCTCTATGATGGCCTGCACTTACGAATTATACATCCTCTCCAACATTTTTACAGAGGCAGAGTTAACTGCCGTAAGACAACCTAAGTTTTCTGCTCATATTTATAATTAAATACATGGTCAGACCATCATTTACCAACCAGAGATTATTTCTGTTCAGACTAGGATGCCAGCCCTTCAAAGTTTTTGGCTTGGGCTGACATCTTTTAGGTGGAATACTTTGAATGCAATTGCACCACACTGAGTATCTTTTCCTGATTTGCAGTCAACCACGAGGCTTTGGATTTATCCAGTATGTGGATCCTGCTGATGCTTTAGAAGCTAAACATCAGATGGATGGCGAGATTCTGCAAGGTCGGGAGCTCACTGTTGTTTTTGCTGAGGAGAATAGGAAGAAACCAACGGAAATGAGATCCAGGGATCGAGGAGGAAGGTGAATTGCTTCCAATTAGCTCCTTGCATCATTTTCAAAATTAAGCAATTTTATTTTTATTTTTTATTTCAAGTTATGATGGGTTTGCCATTGGGAAACCTTGATCCAATTTAAATTGGGTGCATATGCCATTATCACTGCCTATATGTGGTTCCTTAATTGACTACCCCGCCTTCTCTCATCTGTTATAATTTGTTGTAGAAGTCAAACTCATGATCGAAGGCGGTCCCTGCCACGTTACTCTCGATCTCCTCGATACTCTCGATCACCACCTCCGCAGTATGGAAGGGCTCAATCTCGTAGCCATGATTATTACTCGTCTCCTAAGAGAAGATACTCAAGGTATGATATAATATTTCTCAATATTGTTTACCAATTTTTTAACCTTTCTGCCGCTTTCGTCAAAGTTTTTACTACTTCCACCTATGTATATTAGCAGGTCTGTTTCCCCACATGGAAAAAGGTACAGCGGAGAGAGGTCAAATTCACTGGAAGGTTCTCGCTCCTACAATGGATCTGGGAGCCGCAGTCGAAGTCCAGTGAAGAAACGTTCGCCATATGGCTCAAGAAGCCACAGCCAAAGTCCAGGTAGGGGCCACCCTCCATCTGGGGCTCAAAGAAGTCAAATCCCAATCAGTAGAAGCAGAAGCCCTTATCCTGTGGATTACTCGAGGAAATCAGTTGGGGATGGATCTCCTAGACAGTAAGCTATGTTGGAAAATGATGCTTTTATTCTGTTAAGATGTCTACCATGATTCAGACGTGGTTGCTCTACTATTTTTAGTTGGATTATAACTAATGATGCTTTTAGCAGTATTTGCATTTGCTGTCGGATGCTTTTTGTGCTTCAATGGTTTGCTGTAGAACTTCTTGGTGTGTTTGATATATGTTGGTAATTCTCCCTAGTTTTTAAGTGGTTGAAAGTGCAATTCTGCTACTAAGATTTGCAGAAAATTATAGAAGAAATGAAAAATACAAGAATTAAAATTGAAGTCTTCTGTGGAAGTTGTACTGTTGGTCGTAGTTGAGCATGTTTTGCCAAATCTGAGCTACTTGCTACTGAAGGAGGTGAAGTTGAAGAAGTGGTATAGATGGTCAGATCGCTATTTGTCATGAATATGAAATTGCAAGACATTCAAAATGTACGGGTTCAACCGATGTTCAAGATCTTGAACGATGAAGTGAAATGGACGGTTTCTCTCGACTCATCTCTTATGATTTTCCTCAAGAGTGAGGTTGACTACAGTGTTCTACAAGAACTCTGCTGATGGTAAAATTGTTATTTTTAGAGTATACATCAATCACTCCTAACCACTGACGATTTTCATGAATTGGAGAAACTACTAGGAATTCTTGCCGCAGAATTTGAGATCTTTGATTTATTTATTAGCATGTGCACCCAGTCAGTTTATAGACTAACTCCAGAATGCTTTCAAGCTATCTATAGAATTCTGAAGTATCTAAAAGGAGCTCCAACTGAAGACTGTATAAAGGGTTCATGTAGAGATTCAAACTTAACGTATGCTAATTAGCCTGGGAGCGTCACAAATAGATTATCAACATCTAGGTATTGTACCATCATCCAAGGAAACTTATCTCTTGTTTGGGCTCCATTTTAATTTTAATGCATTTTTCTCCTATTTTTCAACAACATATTCTTCAATAAAATAATATTATACGTAAATTCATAACATTTCCTTTTTTTTAAACATGCATTTTTCAAAAAATCACTATTCCAAAATACACTTTTCCTTAAAAACTAATTTTAATCCCAAACAGGAGCTCTAGTAGCTTGTAGTGTAGAGACAGTTCATTACATTGCTCATGAAATTGGCTGAGTCCCATGATATAAAGCAGTCACTTGGACAACTGAAGATGGAATTGAGAAGCCTATGAATCAGCATTGTGATAAATAAGACAAGTTGACATAGTTCATAATCTTGTTCAAAATGATGAGACTAAACATGTTGAAATAGGTCATTTTATCAAATAAATACTTAAAAAAGATTCATTTGATTGCGGTTTGTTCAATCACAAAAGCAACTGGCAGCAATACTCACTAAAGGGCTTCAAAAAACAACCATTTGAAGTTCTAAAAAGCACATCAGACGTCTTTGATCTAGCTCGAGGGGAATGTGAAAAAATATGCCACTAGCCATTGAATAATGCAGTTAAACTTGTTACAATACAACCAAGTTCCTTATTTTTTTATGTCCAAAAGTACGTATCTCTATATTTAGTAAATATCACTGTACTGATTCTTTCTTCTGTTGAATATTGAGGGAATCCTTAAACACAGACATGTGATTAATGGCACGACAATTGTAATATAACTCGCAACTTTCAATTCTGGCTCTGGTTTAGAATTTCCAAACGCAACCACCACACATCCATAAACAGAAAAAGTCAACGAATCAACCAAAATGGTGAATTGGGTACAAATCGTAGGTTATTAAGCTTCCATCAAAAGAATTGATTATCATTTGCCAACGTCACGTCCAAAAGAAACTAAAACAGATTGACCTCTATCAATAAAGCCCGTATCATCAGTTGAGTGAACCGTACTGTCTTCAATTATATGAATATGTTGGCAGACAGTACTTTACAACACTCAAAGAGGCCAAGAGCTGCCAGTTTTACACTTCCCTGGAATGGATCAAATTCACACTGGGACTCTTTTTCCACGATAACGGTCAAAGAACTGCATAGAACAATCAGCAGTTTCAACACACATTTCATATGACGAAACTTGGATAGGTGAAAAGGCAATCCAGCATCCGAGATAGGAAAGGTTAAAAAGGAGCATAATTATCCCGCTCTCTTTCTTAGTATTGAAATGAAAGCGTTTCTTTCTTACACTGGAAAGAATTTAGACCTCAACATCTCAAATATGGATAAGCAAAGAAAAAAGTAGAATCTAATTTGGAGCTAAAGTCACTAGCTCTTCATATGCTTCAACGTAAAATTAGAAGAAGCAAATATTTCTTCAAATGGATCAAATTTTTAGTTGTTCACTTGTTTCAAACTTTGAAAGGTATGTGAACTCCACACGATATCATATATTTCGAATATGTACCAAGTAAATTAAGGAGAGCCTATTTTCCCCATTTTACAGTAATTGCAAGGTAAACTTAAAGCTAGACTCATAATCAAAACGTGCAAATCCTTTGAATTCAAGGAAATTTTCCAGCCAAAAAGCACAAAATCTGATGTAGTGCGGAAGCGATAAATACGTTGACAAACCAAAAAAAAAACCAATCTAAAAATACGTTGGCTCCAACACCAACTAATGCAGGGTGGTGGAAGCGATAGAAATAAATATGAACAAACATGCTATTGAAGTCTCGTTGATTACGAAGAAATACTCAACACGATAACCTTCTAGTTTCTATTGATTCCGAAGAATATTAGGAATTTAGGCATCAGACTCTTTAATTTGCGAGTAAAAATAGAGAATTTGGATTTATTTATTTTAAATATCAAATACTAAGAATTTATGAACAATTGGAGAAGATATCAACAATTAATATTTTATTTCAATTAAAAAAAAAAAAAATCATTTGCCATTAAGGCTACAACTCTGATTTATAACAACTAAAATCCTAATAAACGATTAATCCTAATAAATTACTAACTCTAATTAATGACTAATCCTAATTAACAACTAACATCTAGATAATAAAAAAAAGAAGTTAAAAAGTCCTAATCGGAATTGAATTCCGAATTTACTTAATAAAGAAAATACTAACTAAAAAAACAATTAAAAACTCAATTTTCATCAAAATCTTAGCAAGGCAAACAGACAATCAATACTTCCTTGTATATATCTGTCGTACTTCAAAGCATAATCAATATTCAATGCACAAAACAACCTCCAAGTGTAAGGAAATAACTAAAAACAACTTCATTCAAAACTCAAATTTAGTGTAAATTCAGAAATTATTGTTTCCTATGATCTGAAACATTAATTAAAAATGTCAAATCCAACATACCGATATAATAAACGGCTGCTGGAATATCCAACCAAGAATGGGTATCTTTTGCCAAAAAAACAGCCAGTGTTGGCCAGAAGCCACTGCACGAAAAATACCTCATTAGAACCAAGAAGACAGTAAACCATTGTGGACTACACTATATCGTCAACATAAACAGTGAAAAAAAACCTGAAGAGAACAACAAATCCATATGCCTCAAGAATCATCCCCATTATAGGCCATCCAATGAAAATTTTCCCTACAATAACCGAGAGAATTACCAAAGTAATAAGAGGAAAGCAAAATTGTATGAGAAAACATATGCAAAATTATAAAGCAAAAAAAGAAGAACTTAAAATTGGAACGTTTTATGAAGAATTGTGCGGATGGCTTGAGTCCAATAGTCAATGTCACCCCTGAGGTGGAGACTGGAGAGTATCTATTTACCAAGTTAAACAGCATAGTCAAATAGAATACTAAGGCAATAGGAAGATGAGAAATGAAAAGTATATATGAAACAGTTAACTACCAGTTAAGAAATTATACTCACATTTCCCATGGCAAGCAGCGCCTTGTCAAAGAAGAAAATGATGCCCAGGAATGAAAAAATACTCCAAAAACCAGTCAATCCCGGTCCAATTTCTGTTTCATCACGTCAAGGCAAGCAAAACAATTATGTCATGTAATTACATTCCTATATAAATTCACTTCAGTTTAACTGTTGTATTCGTCGAGGCTCAAGCATAGACGTACGCAACACCACTAGGCAAAAAGAAACTAAATAAGTAATATATAAATTATTCGATCAAATAAAAAGTTAAATTCGTCTAAATTACCAACAATTTTGACAGCATTGTTTAGAAAAAGTTAAGCAATAAATTTTCACGCCTGAATCCCCGTGCAACACCATGAACACAATAATCCAATTGCTACATTATATCAGTTGTAGATAATGCGTATACATACGCATGTGTATGAACGCGCACGCACTTTTTGTGAAAAAATTAACTGAAAGAAAAAGAATCCACTTACTTTTGCGGTCATTCATTTCGAAGGACTATCATTTTTTTGCAAAATCAGAGTCGAACGCAATTAGCTACGTTTTGTCAACAAAAACGTCAAAATATAGATCCTGAAATGTCAAATTACTCATTTTTCTCTCGAATTAAAACGAAACTAAACAAGTTAGGGTTTCAGCTACAGGAAAAATAAGCTGAAAAAGATCCATTGACCTATACTTTTTATTCTCAACTGTGATTGTAATATACATATAATGGCGGAAGGAAGCAAGCGATTCTAATGTGCTTTCAACTGGAAGAGTATCAGATCACGAAAAAATACAAAAGGATATTGCTTTCCGATAGAGGGAAAAAAAGGTAAGGCTCGTTTGGCTAAGCTTAAATTCACCTTTCCTTGAATTATTTTCCCCTTGGAGACATTTTCGTCCAAAATTATCATTAATTTTTCCTCTATGTGACATTAGAATTATATAATTTTTCTTTATAAATTTTCGATCACTAACAAATAATATATTTGGATAGTAGATGAATAAACGAGTGATTTGAATAAATTTATGTGCAAATTAGTTTATACAAGATAACTATTATAATTTATTTCCTATATTTTCGCATCCACAATGAGAGATTGCATGCAGCAATCCAAGTAAAAATTTCGCCAAATGCAGTGTTGAAAGTAGTGTGTGTGACATGTCATCCGGTCAAGCAGCAAAGTCCAGCAAGTGAACAAAGTTTTCCGACAGAGTGTAAAAGTAATATTAATAAAATCTTTCCAATATTCCATCCATCAGAAATATAAAATAAATAAATCAGCTCCATCTAATTTTATTTCTCAGCAGAAATGGACGCCCTTTCTTCGAAGCTTTCATTTTCTGCGCCTCTAACCATTTTTCCCTCAACACATCCAAGAAACCCAGTTCCTATAACAACTTTGAGGAACCATTTTCCGCTCATTCTTTGTTACAAGAAATTCAATTTTCAAGGTACTAATTCATGACACCTCTTTCTAAAAATAGTTCAATTTTTTTTTAATTTCTTCTATGGCTTCCATAGATGACCATGTTGCATATAAACAATCTTTTCGTTTTCTTTTGATATGCTTATTGCACAGATTCTGAAAATTGTGGGCTTGATAATAAAGATAAGTATAAGAAATATTTGAATATCAAGATTTTTTTCATCTTTTGTTCCTTTGTGAAAATGAATATTGACTATTGAGAACTTTTTTTTTTCTATCGAAAGAGTGGTCATTTAGAAATTACCCATTACAATTCAAGGGTTGCAGCTTCCCGAAGAAATTCTGTGAAAATCTGTTTTATTTTGAAGTATACACTGATCGTTAAAAAAAAATGATGTGCTTAGGTTGGCGCTTGGCTGAACTATCTTACTTGTCGAGTTTTATGAAGAAAACAGAAAAGGAGACAAAAAAAAAATTACATTTTTTTGAAAGGCTATTTTATGGCATGTTAAATCACCTTGTAATATTATGTGACTTGTGTCTGCATCATTTTGATAAGTTATTCGGGTGTGATTGTGTTGACTGTTGAAACTGTCGTATCAGAAATGCGATGTATCTAATATATAATCTAGAATTAAGTCGTATTGTAAACTTGAAGGAGTATTTTCAAGGAGTTTAGTTCATGATGTAGAATGGGGTTCGATGGGAGTATGATCTATGATGTACTTCAAAAAATGTGTTTTATCTTTTGTTTAAAAAAATGTTCATCTTATATGTGATGTTACTGATGTATGGAGACATACACAGTTAAGCCCTCGATCACTTTTAAATGCAAAAATACATACTAGTCCTAACTTACAGGAGCCAACTGTGAGTATCAGATATGTGCTTATTGATCATAGGTCTTAGAATTTATAAAAATTATGCAGACGTCACGATATTATAATTGAAAGGCGGGTTTTATTCTCTAACTAATCTGTTGGCATTGTATTGGGTATTGCATTGGACTGTATTGGATCTAGTCATACTGCCACAGATTGACCCAAAATTCTCTCTTGTATGGAATTTTTTGAGGGCACTGTTCTTTTGTAAGTGTAAGAATAACTTTGGACTCTTCTTCTACATTATAGTAAAAACCTATTGGGAAAGTGGAAGTACCACTATAATTTTGTCTGGTCACTGCTTGTTTTTTATTCCATTTGTTTCTTAATGCTCTCTATTTGGGTTTATCCATAACATATTGGCTTGTCAATCTGTTATCTGAACCGATGTCAATGGTATGCTTCAGATTTTCAGGAATATGCAAAACCTTCGCGTCTTTTGCCAGCCACAGAGGTGAATGTTTGCACAGATGCATCACTGGAAAAGACGGTTACTTCGTCCAAAACTGCCAGATCACAGTGCTTGTACAGAGTCAAGCTAAAAACAAGTAACGTCTATGGATCAGATCTGAGTGACATCAACTCTGGAGTTCTGATCTGTTTGATTGATGAAAATGGTGACTCAATCTTACAAAGATTACCTACTTGCTCGATGGACAATCCTACATGGTCAGTAGACAAGGTTATCTTTGATGTTTTGCATTTCCAGAGGGGCTCCATAGATGAGTTTACATTTGAAGGACCTGAACTTGAGAAAATTGTTGCTGTTTGGATCAGCGTAGAATCAGGTTAGTGTGTTCAATGGGCAAGATACGTTCTGTTGCATTCATCAACAAAGTGAACTCTGTTCCGTATAAATGCATTTAGTGCTTTTCAGTAACATCATTAAATATTGTTTTGGATCCCAAAAAAAAAAAAAAACACGAAACACAAAACAAAAACAAAATAGCAAAGCCGTAGTGAAGTGATTTATCCCATTTAAGATACTAACATGAAAAAACTAACAGAAACTAGTAATGAATCTTATTCACGGGTAAATAAGTTATAGTAGCTTTCTTGTATCTCCAGCCATGACGAAACGAACAACTCGCAAACCCTCCTCCAATCCAGAACGAATAAGGACTAAAAGAAAATCAAGAAATTAGGATCTCAATGATAAATTTAAAATAAAGAAAAGAAAACACAAGAGCAGCTCCAAAATATCTATTGTGTACAGGTTTTGAGGATATGATTAATTGCTCCAAAATTTGTGTATAAGAAGCTTGAAACCACTTGTCAAGAGCATTCTTATATGAGGTAAAGAAAACTAATCAGTGTACCAAGAATTGTAACAAAATCATATTGTAGTCTGTGTTAACATTTAACACTTCAAATGTGTTAATTGCCCTGTTGCTCTGAATGGCAGGTCAGTGGAGAATAGGGGATTTAAGTTTGACAGTTATTTGTAATCGTGAACCTCCACCAGAAAATGATCAGAAAATCACAAAGCATAATGGCTTACAATACAGCTTCAGAGTCGAGGATATCTTACTTGGGGAGGGAAGTGAAATTTCCATGATGGAATTTAAACCTCACTCGGTTACTGCATTTTCTGAGGATGAATTAACCTCCTTCAACGAAAAATCCTCGTATGCTTCACTGTCAAACAGTAACTATACCATCTCTAATGAAGAAAGCATGAAGGAGTATGCAGACTTGAAGTTCTCTTTGTTATTTTATGATACATTGCTTACAATTGCTGGATCCTTTATTGCTTCCCTTTTGGCCGGGGAAAATGCTTCGTTTGCATTCGTAATGGGTGGAATCGGTGGGTTTTTTTATCTACTCTTTCTACAGAGGTCTGTTGATGGACTACCAGTACCGGAACTGGTTTCGAGGGAAAGTACAGGAAATTTCAATGAAGTGTTTGGAAGATTTAAGGGTCCACTGTCGATCCTAGCATTGGCATTTGCATTAGCCATTATTGCAGTAAAATATGCTTCAGGAGATAGTGCTGT
>CAIGRT010131810.1:0-15456 GCA_903798405.1 Fraxinus platypoda
CTGTTTAAAACAAGAAATTCCGTTACATGATCCGTTAAAACAACAAATTTCGTTAGTTTTTCCGTTAAACCAACAAATTTAGTTAAATAGGCACTTTTTATATATAGAGATATATCACATATTGTAGTTGAGAGATCTACAGTCCAATTTTTACTATCCAATTTGTTGTCCACCAACTTAATTATTGACACGTTATTTTAAATTAATATGTTATCAATTTGGTGAGTTAATGATGAAGTTAATAAGCATAAATTTGTGATGACATGTTAATTTTAAAAGACGTACTAATAATTAATTGAGTAAACAATAAGTTGGAGAGCAAATCTCAATTACTATAGACCAGCCAAAGTTGGAGCATTGTAACTGTTTCTGATTTGCAAGCACTGAACGGTGATGGTTAGTTTTTTTACACTCTGGCAGTCAATAGTTGAGATCTGCTGTCCAATTCATTGTTCATTCAATTAATTATTGATATATTGTTTTCAAATTAATATTTCATTTTAAATTTATGGAGAATTTAGAAAAATGGCTAATTCTATGCTTGTCAATTAAAAAATATATAATTTTGATAACTTTTGCAAAAATGATCAAATTTAGTATTAAATTGTCTATTATACCCTTAATGAAAAATGAAGCATTTTTTTTTTCAATTTATCACGAATTTCGAAAAGAATAAATAGCTTTCATGAGAAGTTACATTAAAATGACGTTCTCTATATTTTAAAAGTTGTTATCGATAATTGAACCTTATTTATCTTGATACTTCATTTATCTACAATGAGATTTCATTCCAAAAATGAGAGTTCTCTACATTTTATAAAGTTTTTGACATTCGAAATGTAGCTCTTGATATTTTATACCCGTGTCAATGAGAAATATAGTCTTTATTGTGATTTGATATATGTACTTTTGAAATAAGTAGAGTACATTATATGTCAAAATCTTATTGGCCAATAAAATATTTAATTGTATGCACATATTTATCTTTAATGTGGAATTATAAATTATTAACAAGAGTATTTTGATCTAAAATATTTTTACAAATGATGACGTGAAAGTGGACACTTCTTATAATTTTCTTTAAATTTTTCAACCCACAAATTTATGACACGTTAATGTAAAATATCAGGGTGAACAGTAAATTGGACGATCAAAGTGGATTCATATCTCAACTAGGTCTATAGAACCCCACCGTTTATAATCACTCTCACTCGGCTCTTTATTTCAACGTACTCGAAAAATTCGCTGCAGATTACACTATGAGGCAGTGTACGATCACTTCCATTTTATTGCTATTATGCCTTCTCTTTCTCCTTCCAGATCAAGGTAGCATTAATTAATTACGTTCATTTTTGATGTTTTGTGATTTAGGTTACGATTGATTCGTTGTAATTTGTGCTTATTGAGGTGATTTTGAAATTACTTAGGTAGGAAACTACAAGCAAATGCAGACGGTGATTCTGATTTACCGGTAGATCCACCGAAGGTGGAAGAAAAGATAGGCGCTGTTCCGAATGGATTATCAACCGATTCTGATGTCGCTAAGAGGTTTTGTTGATTCATTTGTTAGTTTGTATGAGTGGAGAAATTCGTATATATATGTGTGTGTGATTTTTGTTGTTGTTTTGATTTAGGGAAGCGGAGTCAATGTCGAGAAGAACACTTCGCTCAAATGCGGAGAAGTTTGAGTTCCAAGCGGAGGTGTCTCGGCTTATGGATATTATTATAAACTCACTTTACAGTAATAAAGATATTTTCTTGAGAGAGTTGATCTCAAATGCTTCCGATGTAAGCGTTTTAGGTGTTATGTGTTATTGTTTAAGAGGATTGTGTAAAGAATACTGTTTTTTTAATGTAAATCTGGCTGATAATTCAGGCACTGGACAAGATTAGATTCCTATCACTCACAGATAAGGAAATTTTGGGTGAAGGTGACAATACTAAGCTCGATATCCAGGTTAGTATGTGAATTTATCAAGTTACCGTTCCAAATACCATTTTGAATATCAAAATTCAGTATCATAGCATCTTCGAAGTCTTCAGTAGTTTACTAAGTACATTTGTTTATAATTACATGAATTTACTAATTATACTAAAAAATCTGATGACTTAGCAAGTGATAATTTTGAATTCTAGAGCCTTTTCATGGAGATTCTGAAAATTTAGCAACGTGACTGTTCTCTGAAGTTATGACTTGATGAAATGCAGATTAAGTTAGATAAAGAAAATAAAATTATCTCTATCCGTGATAGAGGTATAGGAATGACAAAGGAGGATTTGATCAAGAATTTGGGAACCATTGCCAAGTCCGGAACTTCAGGTACCTATGTTATGAGTAGATGAGACTATGCTAGTTGTGAAAGGTAAAGCTTGTAGTTTGTTTCTAGCTGTTGCTAATAAGATAACAACGATAATTTGTTGTATATACAGCATTTGTGGAAAAAATGCAGACAAGTGGAGACCTTAACCTTATTGGCCAATTTGGTGTTGGATTCTACTCAGTATATCTTGTTGCTGATTATGTTGAAGTGATTAGCAAACATAATGATGATAAACAGTATGTCTGTTAAGAGTTTGTCATATTTTTGATGGATTTTAAAGTTTCAGTTGTTTTCTTGAAGGAAGATCATTCATGACATAAATAATTGTTCAAAATGTGACTGCTTTCAGGCATGTATGGGAGTCAAAGGCAGACGGAGCTTTTGCCATTTCAGAGGACACTTGGAATGAGCCACTTGGTCGTGGAACTGAAATCAGACTGCACCTAAGCGATGGAGCTCAGGAGTATTTGGACGAGTTCAAATTAAAGGTTGGTCTGTATGCTAATTGATTTCTGGGTGATTAAGTATTTGCTGTACATCTGTTTCACATCAACAATTTAACAATGAAGATTAGCTGTGAGAGCCATGGTTTGGTGGTCATTGACCATGAAATTTTTTTATTTATCCTATGAATATCATTTTCCTTTTGCAATTTTAAGTATGAGAGCATTATTCAGGTTTGGAAGCCTTCTTGTAGAGCTATTATATCTAGTTTTTAGTACCCTTCTGCTAAATCTCACCCCCTTCTGCCTATCCAGGCTAAGCTTCAATCTTTTGCAACTTTGATATTGCAATTATGCTCTGCATCTTTTGGATTTTTTGTGTTTTTTGATTTTCCATGACTTCAGCTTTTATCAAAATGACAATCATGACCACAACTTAAAACAAGCTTGCCCAACCAGAAAAAGCTATGATGAGTGTTCTGGCAGGTATGGAAATTATCCAGAGCTAGTCCTCAGTTTTATCATATTTAAGCCTGGAAGGTTGTTCTAATTCAGGCTCTGATTATACTAAAGAGATTGAGTTTTCTCTCCACCGTGCTTTACAGCACGAAAACCGTAATTCACATTCATGCCTCAGATTTAAGTTATTTTTAGATAAATAATCATGCTTTCATGGAACCGTTGAAGTTCTTTCCTAATGGAAAGTACATGAAATTAGATAAACTATGTGAACGTATTCCAACTTGTACAAAAAGATTGAACTCTAAGCATTCAGAAAAATCCTGACTTTTGCCTCACATAACTCAAACTTTCTTGCTCTATTTTCTTAAACAACCAGTTAAAATTTCCAGGGCATCGGTGTTGAATGGAAATTGGAGACAGGAGAGTGGTATATTTCATGTGAGAGAGTGGTTGGGGGAGGTATAAGGGTTGAGTTCTTTTATTACTTTAATGATTTCTTGTCAGATTATTTTTTAATAAAAAATATAAGCTATGGATTGTACAGAATTTTGTCTTTATCTTTCTCTATTTCTACTAATGGTGCCAGGGACTTGGTAAAGAATGCAATTTTGTGCTATCTGCATCTAAAATATGAAAAATAATATTTGGTTACTGGAAATTGGATTTAGCTAGTTGAAAAGAACCCTAAATCAGCTGTCCACCACCTATGACTAGCGTTGTTAATTTTTTTTCTTTTTTGTTTTTCTATCTGTGTCCTACCTGCAAATCCCTATAATTATCAAGCCACTAATTTCCGAAATGTTATTAAAAGTCATAAATAATGCACATTTTCTTTTGATCTACTGTTCCATCGATCTCGTGCGGAGGTTTTTGTCCATGAGAGTGAGATAAGAGAAATGGTTAAGGAATACATTTGGAAAGGAGATCAGAGAAAGAGTTAAGGAATATATTTGGTTCACCTTTCCGGCAGTGCTTAACCCAAAATTGAAGTAGAACGGAAGAATGTGATATGGTTTTGGTAATGCTTGTTTTAACTGCAAGTTTGGTCAAGTATGAACTGTTTTGGCTACGATATGAATGATGGAATTTGTTTCAAGGTTTTCCTTTCTTACATTGTGTTTAATATATGAACTTCTCAAAATTGAAGTTCTCAACCACACAGTCATCCCCGACTTGACTTTTTCATCTTATTTTTCAATTACGAATAAGAGTTCTTTACTTTCATCCATTTATATTGAATTGATTTACCAGTCTGTTTTTCACAGTATTGTGTGTCCAAATATTTTTCCTTCTGTTATATGCGAATCTGAGGATCTGTTTCCTTTATGAACCTGTTTCTTTATATGGTCAATTTATCTGTTTGAGTATGACATTCTTATTCCTCATACCTCTAATATCAGGAACTGGTGAAGAAATATTCTGAATTCATCAATTTCCCTATATACCTCTGGGCTAGCAAAGAAGTGGATGAGGAGGTTCCTGCTGATGAAGAAGATTCCAGTGATGAAGAGGACACAGGTACGCGTGATTTCTGCAAAAGTCTTCTTACTTGATTTGTTATAGTTATTGCTTGTTTGCTGGTACTGCTCATCTGATAGTTGAATGTATTATCGATGTTGACATGTTTGCTAGTTCATGGTATTTTCTCACCTCCACAATGATGTAAACAGATGAAACTAAATCCGATGAGGAACGGGAGGAAGAAGATGCTGAGAAAGAAGAAGATGAGAAAAAACCCAAGACAAAGACGGTTAAGAAAACTACTTACGAGTGGGAACTTTTGAATGATGTGAAAGCTATATGGCTACGGAATCCAAAAGAGGTGACGGAAGAAGAATACACGAAATTCTACCGCTCCCTGGCCAAGGTATTTTGGCAGGATTCACTTAACTGCTGTGGTCTTTTTGTTACCGTGTTAGAACACTAATATTATTTGGTGAACTCGTCTTATTTCTATCGACAGGATTTCAGTGATGAGAAGCCCCTAGCATGGAGTCACTTCACTGCAGAAGGCGACGTTGAATTCAAGGCTGTGTTGTTTGTACCACCTAAGGCTCCTCATGATTTGTACGAGAGTTACTACAACTCAAACAAATCCAACTTAAAATTATATGTCAGACGGGTTTTTATCTCGGAGGAGTTTGATGAGCTTCTTCCCAAGTATCTAAACTTCTTGAGGGTACAATCTAAGTTTTTTTCAAAATACAAAACAATACTATTGTGAAGATATGGTGCTCAAGACTTGAATCTTACTGTTTGACCTATGCAATCAGGGACTTGTTGATTCTGACACCTTGCCTCTTAATGTATCAAGAGAAATGTTACAACAACACAGTAGCTTGAAAACAATCAAGAAGAAAATTATCCGCAAGGCCCTTGATATGATCCGCAAACTTGCTGATGAGGACCCAGATGAATCTAATGATAAAGACAAGATAGGTGTGGCAAGCATAAATAAACATATGGAAATAAGAAGTTTGATATCTTTATATCTGTGCTATTTCTAGACTATGGCAACCTAATTACTGTTTGTTACTGGTTCCTGACTTGGTCATGAAACTTAATGATGCTGCAGATATTGAAGAATCCAGTGACAGCAATGAGAAGAAAGGTCAATACACGAAGTTCTGGAACGAATTTGGTAAATCTATTAAACTTGGTATCATTGAGGATGCAACTAACAGAAATCGCCTGGCCAAACTTCTACGATTTGAGACGTAAGATGTCTTGTTTAAACATAATTTGTTACAACTCCGAAATAAAATGTCTTGAAAAGACTAAGATATTATGCTCTCCTATTGGCAGAACAAAGTCAGATGGTAAATTGACTTCACTGGATCAGTACATCTCAAGAATGAAGTCAGGACAGAAGGATATCTTCTACATAACTGGAGCTAGCAAAGAACAACTAGAGAAATCTCCATTCCTTGAGAGACTGACAAAGAAGAATTACGAGGTATGCATTCGTATGTTAGCATTCTACTTAAAAACAACCTCATCTTGTGGCTTCCCTTCGAGGGTTGGGATTCTTAAAGCGTTTTCATTTGCTATTTCATAAAACTGAATATATACTATCCTTGCAGGTTATTCTCTTTACAGATCCTGTGGATGAATATCTAATGCAATATCTGATGGATTATGAAGACAAGAAATTCCAGAATGTGTCCAAGGAAGGACTGAAAATCGAGAAGGATTCAAAAGACAAGGAACTCAAGGAATCATTCAAGGAGTTGACGAAATGGTGGAAGGGTGCTCTTGCCAGTGAGAATATCGACGATGTAAAGATAAGCAACCGACTAGCTGACACCCCATGTGTAGTTGTAACTTCAAAATATGGTTGGAGTGCGAACATGGAGAGGATAATGCAGTCACAAACTTTATCAGATGCAAGCAAGCAGGCGTACATGCGTGGCAAGAGGGTGCTTGAAATTAACCCAAGACACCCTATCATCAAGCAACTTCGCGAGCTAGTAGTAAAAGACCCCGAGGTATGGCCCTCTTTCTCATCCGTTATTTTGAGTGGAGCATATTTAGCTAAGCTTTTAAAGTTCACTTAAAAGCGAAAGTAAGTTGTAGAATATATAAATAATTAACTTTTTTACTTGAATGTAAGAAAATAAACACATTTTGAAACAACAAAGTTATTTAGAAGTAAATTTTATAGTTCTATAAGGCTTAGGGAAAGATGCTTAATAGTCATTTTGCATTTTGTGCAGGATGAAAGTGTAAAGCAAACTGCTCAGCTCATGTACCAAACAGCATTGATGGAGAGTGGCTTCATGCTCAGCGATCCGAAGGATTTCGCTTCCCGAATCTACAGCTCAGTGAAAACGAGTCTCAATATCAGCCCGGACGTAACTGTTGAGGAGGAAGATGATGTAGAAGAAGCCGAGACTGAATCCGGAACTAAAGAGGCAGAATCTTCTTCAAACACTGAAGATCGTCCTAAAGATTACGATGATGATGTTAACGATGAATTGTAGGTTGATGGTCTTAAGAGTCAGGGTTTTACTTTATTAACGTCGTGCAAGATGCTTAAAATGTTGCCTAGTGGAGTAGCAGGGGCACTTGTTGTGAGGATGCTGAATCGAGAGTTTTGATTCGTATATCAACTGTAAGCTTAACCAACTAGAATTTTGTTTTGTTGCATTTTGTTTATGCGAAATATTGTGAATAATGGTAAAGTGTAATGCTCACCTAAGTGATGTGACATTAAATGATAAGATCAATAAATAAATTTTATAGCTCAAATTTAATTAATTTTATCGTTTCACTCCACATCACACCGGATGAACCCACTGGGAACAAATACAAGAATTTCATGGAAAATGGATTTAACCTCAACATTCTCATTAACCTAATATATAGTCACAATATCTCTATTAATCAAAATTTATTTTAGAACTTAAAAATTTTCAACTTCATTTGGAGGTTAAGATCGTAATTTTAAAAGAGTTTGACCCTTGTTCCATTGGTTTACAAAATTAAAAAAAATTGAGTAATACCATTCGTCATCTTTGACAAAGCATCAGTTTAAGTGGCAATTACATAATATTAACTAATATATTCATTTAAATGCAAAATCACATGACTCATTTAATTGAACCAATAAAGTGTAGCCATCTAAACTGGTTCTCTAATACTATTGGTACTATAGTATTATTCTAAAAATATTCATTTTTTAAATTTTAATTTTTCAAATGATTTGGTTTGATTTCAAACCGAAGTTAAAATACCAAAATCCAAACCAAACCGCCTTAAAACAATTTGATTGGATTCCAAACCGTTTAATTGACGGATCCAGTTGATTTCGATGAGGTGCTTTCAATTTTGTTTTTTGGTTTGAAAGTTTTTGTTTACCTTTCTAATTCTCCTGAATTTATCTTTGGAAGTTACATATCGATTGAATCTTTCGGTTTAAATGTGCACATGAATTCATTGGAGCGACGAAAAAATTAATGTGATCGATTCAAAATTTATAAAAAATAAAATCTAATTATTTATTACTTACAATTTATACGCAGAACGAACTAAAGATATAAATAGTAGAGTTTTAGTTTCTCCATCGCTTGTAAAAATTGTCAAGTGACATACCCTCGTTCAATATATAAATCTGATATACGCGTGAAGAAGTCTTAAAGACCTATTTTTCGTGTGTTTAAGCGTTAATACCATTCTATATTCATTTAAAAAATAATCAATTTTCTTACTTACCATTGCAGATTTCATTGAAGCTTTACGAAAAATGGAAGATTCGTCTAAATCAATTATTAAATCACAGCCAATGAATCTTGATTCTTTGAGGATAAAAAGAAAAGTTGATTATTTAGATATTGACAACAAGAAAGAGGATCTACGTTGGATTTTTGTTCGAAAGCATACCCAAAAGTTTGCAATGATTTAGGGGTTTGATTCATAAATTAAACAGATTTGTTAGTTAAATCATGACCAAAAATGTGGTTATTGAAAATGTCAAGAAAACTTGACACTTGTGTCTTGTTTAAGTGTAATCCAAATTTCGTTGGGTATTGATGATTTGGTTGAAAAGGTTTTGAAGAGGTCTAAAAGATGGACCAAGGAGAAGAAGTCACCTCATTTAAAACACTATTTTTTCGGCTTGACGTGTACTATATATTGGCTCTACATTGTGATAGGAATAAGTTGAAAACATAAAATCATTGTATTCTTTCATCTTATAGTGTATTCCCCTCTTCTATCCTGGAGATTTTCAACGTAAATCTTATGTTTTTGTTTAGTTTTATATTGCCATATTACTCTCATTTCTTGAATATCTAATAAGTGGTATCAGAGCGAGGTTCAATTAACTCAGTTCGCTGTTTGATTTTTTGTGAGACAACCATGAAGTATATGATATTCCACTTTTGAATTGCAAGACGAGGTTTTCGCTATAGCAGGTGAAAATGCAAGCAGTGCTTGCTCAGATGAATTTGGATGACACTTTGTTGAGATTTGATAAGATGCCCTCAACTTGGATACTGGAGGAGAAATAACGTAAGGATCGAAAGGCCATATCACATATTCATCTTTATCTTTCGAATCATATTTTTTCAAAACATTTTAAAGGAGGAAATCGTTGCTACATTATGGTTGAAATTGGAGCAATCATGCATGAAGAAAAGTCTAACAAGCAAATTGCATTTGAAGCAGCGATTGTATTATCATCTCATGACAGAAGGTACATCACTAAAAGATCACCTAGGGTTTTTAAGGAAATTGTTGCTGATTTGAAAACATTGAATGTCAAGTATGATGAAAAAGATTTATTGTTGATTTTGTTGTGTTCGTTGCCCGCTTCATATTAAAGACACTATCTTAAATAGACGTTATACTCTCATCATTGAAAAAGTATATGATGCTCTATTTTCAAAGGAAAAAATAAAGCATCTTGTTGGACAGTAATAAAAGTTGTAATTATTGCGAAAATGGGGGACTTATTAAGAATGATTGTTATAAGTTGTAAAATAAGTATAAATTAGTTGCTACAAATCAGAAGGAAAAACAACCAGAAACTTCAGGTGAAGCTACTATTGTAGAAGATTGCTACAGTGATGGAGAGCTTTTAGTAATTTCTGACGACGACTCCAAACCTAAAGAGGACTGGATTCTCGATATAGCTTGCATGTTTCACACGTGTCTTAATCAATATTGGTTTTCAACATATGAAACAACTTCTAAAGGTGTTGTGATGATGGGAAATAATGCACTTTGTAAGATAGATAGTATTGGAAAGGTTAGAACTAAGATATTTGATGGGACGTCAGGATACTTGGCGATTTGAGACATGCTCTAGATTTGAAGAAAAATATTATCTCTTTAAGTACTTGTGATTCAAAAGAATACAAATACCTTGGTGAATGTGGAGTCTTGAAGATTAGTAAAGCTGTCCGAGTTGTGATGAAGAGACAGAGAATGTCCCGATTATATGTCTTACACGGTTCTTTAGAATCTTTGGATACCAATCAGCAGAAATTAGGCACTTAGGTTGATTTTGAGTTTGATACAGTACCGTTGGATCTTAGTTCATGGTCTATATTAAAGAATATATCTTAGTCGAATTCAGTAGTTATGGGTAATGCCGTTTTGCCACTACCATCAATAGTGTCACAGTATTCAATTGCTACAGATAGACCTAGGAGAAATATTAGGCCTCCATAAAGGTATGGGAAAGTTGATTTAGTTTCTTATGCTTTAAATGTGGTTGAAGGTATTGAGTCTAGCGAAGAGCCATCTATGCAAGTAGTTAGTTGTGTAGATTTTCTTATATGGTATGTTCTATTGTGTTTGGTAATTATTGAGTTATTTATGATTTTGTTGCTCGTGGTGATAATTTGAGCAACTTTAGCACCCAAGGTAATCCTGTTGAGTAGTGCTTGGATTCAACTGATATTCAGTTATTTGAGTTTGCCCTAGTTGGGGCTTTGTGGAAGATGTTTGGAGAATCTTAGGTGGAAGATTTTTTTTTAAGAGTGAAGAGTAATTCCTTGTATTGAAATTTGTGTAAAGCTGGAGATCTGTTGAAGTATGACCCAAATTCTGTTGGGTATTGGTGATTTGATTGAAGTGGCATTAAAGAAGTCTAAAAGATGGACCAAGGAGAAGAAGTCGCGGCATTTTGGCTGGCTGAGCTCTCATCTCCCGCTCGAGCGCTCAGAACAAAGGGTCTGTGCTTGCTAAGCGCGAGCTTGGCGCTTGAATGCCGAAAACACAACTAGCTGCCCGTGAGGACACCACTCAAGCGCCGCTATTGTCCGACCCAAGTTCTGTTTCACGATTTGACGAATTATTTGATAATCTTTCCATCTGAAATACTATTTTTAAGGTTTGACATGTACTCTATATATAGTTGGCTCTTCACTGTGATAAGAATAAGTTGAAATCACAAAGTCATTATATTCTTTCATCTTATAGTTCCTATTCTGCTCGTGAAATTTTTCACGTATATCTTGTGTTCTTGTTTGCTTTCATATTGACATATTACTCTTGTTTCTTGAATTTTTAACAATCTTATAAAAGGTTGTTAAAATGTCTCGTGTCATCTATGTTGGCATCGAAATCTGTCGAGCATGTCCACGTTAACTTCAAGTAGGAGTCGCCATGTTTTCTAATGTTATTTCTTTTCTTCGTCAAGCTTTTACAAGACGAAAATCAATTAGTGCAAATGGCTATTAAAAAGGGTTCAGTAGTCGGCTACGTTATTATTGAATATGGCGATCTCCTTTAAGGCAATGATAGATCGAGGGAAGGACTGAACTAGGCTATAGGTCTAGCCTAGATTTGTTGAGAATTAAGAATTCTAACTTTATTCTATTGAGAGCAATCAATTCGCATGAAGAAAAATAAGCACTTACAAACACGTAAGATTTATAGGGGTTTGCTTCAATGTGAGATATGTCATCTTCAATCACTATCACAATTCACTATGATGAAAATAAATTTATTAGAGAAATCACACACTATCTTCTCTAACCTATTGTTCTCTCATTTTATGTGGTTATCAAAAGCCTAATGATGATTCCCTATTTATAATATAAATATGAGAAAAATCGAAAGTTATAAGGACTTCAATTTTTAAGACGAATTTTACAAGAACACAAATTTCTAAACTGCCCTTAATTAAATTCTGGTCCAGGAGGCTTCTTGCCCCCTTCCAACCTACACAGCGACCTAACCGTCGAGGTCGATCCACAAATGACTTCATGAAGTGGAAATAATTAAGCTCAAAACTTAACAAGATTCACTTGGAGACTAATCAACCATTAATGACTCATTTGCAACGACAACAACTCTTCAATCTTCAAAAGAAAAGTCCATCTAAAGTTGCATACAATTTTAGTTTTTCAATCGAAAAGGTCTTAGCCAACATGTCATCCAAATTCTAATAAGAAAAGTCTTCTTCAACATGTCATCCGGATTTTGACTCCCATGAATCTTCTCAAGTGTTAAGATGACATCCTCCATAGTTGATCTGATGAAGTGATAACGATCTTTCATATGCTTTGTCCTTGCATGATAAATATGATTGTTTGCTAAGTGAATAATGCTTTGATTGTCACAATATAACACACTTTTCCCATATTTGTGATCCAATTCTTTTCAAAAAGACTGCAAATGTATCATCTCTTTGCTAGCTTCAATCATAGCAAAATACTTGACCTTAGTAGTGGAAAAAGCAACTATCTTTACACCTTAGACACCCAACTAATTGTTGTAACACCCAAAGTATGTAAATATCCAGTAGTACTCTTCCTGCCATCAATATCCCCTGTCATATTAGCACCCACATAACCCTGCAATCCCAAACTTGAGTTTCTGAAACATGAGGTTGAATTTGAAGTACCTCTCAAGTACTTGAGAATCCACTTTATTGCCTCACAATCCTATTTACCCGGATTGCCCATATATCAATTCACAACTCTCACTGCATGTGCTATATATTGTACCTAACACAGTATACGTAAAAATGCTAATAGTAGAGACATAAGGCACCTTGACCATATAGGTTCGCTCCTATTTTGCAGAGGGTAACTAATCATTTGATAGCCTAAAGTGACTAGCCAAATGAGTGCTTACTGGTTTTGTATCATCCATCTTAAACCTGCCAAACACCTTTTTCACATATTTTTTCTGTGACAGTTTCAAGACATCATTGTTCATAATAATTCTCATCCCAATGATTTTTTTTTTTCAATACCAAATCCATCATTACAAACTCCTTTTTTAACTAATCTATTTCTTGTTCACGAGCATCCACAATCAACTTGTCATCAACATATAGCAGCAATATACTATATGAGTTACCAAGGTTCTTTACATAACAATAATGATCCCCTTGAAACCTTTTGAAACCATTACAACTCATAAAACTATCAAACTTCTTATACCATCATCTTAGAACTTGTTTAAGACTATACAAACTCTTTTGGAGTCTACACACCATTTTCTTATCTTCTTGTACTTCGAAACCTTGTGACTGCATCATTTAAATTTCTTCCTCCAAATCAATATGAAAAAAGGGTTGTCTTTACATCCAATTGCTCTAGGTGCAAGTCTTCATTTACCACTAATTTAAGAATTGCTCTAATTGTGATTAATTTCACCATAGGAGACAAAATCTCAGTGTAGTCAATGCCTTCTTTTTGTTGAAATCCCTTCATAATTTTGCTTTATATCACTTGATTCCTTTATGTTTTTTTAATTGGTAGACCTATTTAGTTTGTAAAGCCTTCTTTTCTCTTGGAAACTTTATCAATTTCCACGTCTGATCGGACAATAATAAGTTTCATCCCTCATGGCTAACTCTTACTTGATTAATCATCAACACGTACAGCTTCACTATAACTTTCTAGTTAACCTCTATCAGCTAATAGAATATAATGCGACACTGGTGAATATCTTTGTGGAGGTCTACTAGTTCGACTGGATCTTTTGGGTTGAGTCATAGGGATGATCTGATGCATTTTTAGGGCTATATTTTCTTGATTTTCATCATTATCATTCTTTAACTCATTACTAATAGTCTTCAAGTTTAATTATCTCATCAACAATAACCAAACTTGTTATCACCATAACTAATGAACAAACACCTTTTAAATTTAGCATTAAGCTTGCTTCTCGCAGTAAAATCAATATGAATGTATAGAACACAATCAAACACTTTCAAGTATGAAAGCTTAACCTCTTTACTGCTCCAAACCTCCTCAGTATTTTGCAGTCCAATAGTGTTGGACCTCTTTTGATCACATAAGCTGCACCGCAATAGTCTCAGTCCAAAATATCTTTGGTAACCATGTATTTAATCTCATAATTTCAACACTGTCATTTAAAGCGTTTTCATCTTTTGAGTCACACCATTTTGTTGAGGTATTCTCAAATTGTTTTCTCCATTTTGATCTAATTGTCGGTACAATACTTTTTGAAATCATTATCTATATACTCTCCCCCATTATTTGAGTGCAAATACTTCACCTTTAAATATGTCTCATATTCAACCATTGCTTTTCATCTCTTGAAAACATTAAATAATCAAATTTATAACATTTATCATCAAGACACCCATCTGAGATCAGATTACGCATCAATTTAGGCACACGCTTTACCTTGTGAATTTTTTTCTCCATAATCTCGCGATGTGTAGTGGAGAGAAAAGAAGCTCCTGAATCCATCATCCGGGAATCAATATAATAGTGAATCTACAATAGTAAAGCATTTTATACCTCTTGAGTCCTTGTGCTAGCATTGTAGTTGTTCTTTTCTTATTTCTTCGTTCGTGCTTTGCAATTCTTCTTCATGTGACCAGTCTTGCCACAATTTCAGCATTCCACATTCTTTATGGACGTGGACTTATTTATACCATTCTTCCACTTCCCACCTCTGCCTTTATTAGAATTTTTCTCGAAACCCCTACACCTGTTCCCCACTTTTAGAGTAGAATTCGATGTTGAAACTTCTCCAAATATCTTCTATGGACTTCCTCAGCAAGATTAGTATCACTAAAACCACTGAATTTTAGTTTCGCATTGCCTATAGAGTTACTAATCGCAACTCTCATAGGTTCCCAACTATTCAGTAGTGATGCCAATAAGATTAGGACACATACCTCATCATGGAATTTAATCTCAACTAAGGCCAACTAGCTGATAATTGTATTCAATTTATTAAGATGTTCTATTACACCTTCAGCTATCTTCAAATTAAATATTTTTTTCAACATATGTTACTTGTTACATTTAGATGGCTTCTCATACATATTGGACAACACCTTCATCAAATCTGTCGTGGGTTTCTCCACCTTCATATTGTGAACAATGTTCTTGGACAATGTCAATCAGATAATATCCATTACTCGACTAGGGATGGCAACGGTTCGGTTCGGGGTTGGTTCGGCCAAAACCATAACTGCACNATATTGTGAACAATGTTCTTGGACAGTGTCAATCAGATAATATCCATTACTCGACTAGGGATGGCAACGGTTCGGTTCGGGGTTGGTTCGGCCAAAACCATAACTGCACCATCAAATTTTTTGCCATACCATAACCGCACCATAACTAGGTAAGTCGGTTTGGTTCGGTTCGTATCTCGGTTTGGTTCGGTTCGGTTCGATTAATAACCAGGAAAATAAATTATTTTTTATAAGTCCAAACTCCAAACGACAAAGTGAAAAAAAATTATGAAGAAAAGTAAAAAAAAAAACAAAAAAACAATACTAA
>CAIGRT010131820.1:0-16665 GCA_903798405.1 Fraxinus platypoda
CCAGGCCTAGATGTAATTTCCTCATTTTTTATTTGTTAATGTAAACATTTTTAACAATTAATTTATGATGAGAAGCTAAATTCTTTTATTAAAAAAAAATATTTATCATCGAGCATCTTATTGTAAAAATTTTCCAATACTTTAAAAGAATGTAGATTCAAAAAAATATGAGGGAATTTATATTCAAGCAATATAGAAGGGGGAAATAATTATCATAATAAAGTAAATAACTTTAGGAGCAAGTTTGTTGTAAGTAAAACTCTATAAGCTTAGCCAAACATGATACTACTCCTTATCGTCGCCTTGATACGACGTCGTCTTGGCACGACTCTCTCCACTATTACAGGCAACCACAGAGGGCATTTCTCCTCCGGCGTCCATCGCCGCCACCGTCAAGGCCGTCACGAGCGCCACCAGAACCCTAGGAACACAGTCATCAGTGCAATTTTAAAGACTTGCAGATGACTCTATAGGTTGCCGACTGCATAGGTTGCCACCTTGACAGCAGTTGTACTGATTTCTTGCCTCTTTCGGAACACACGAGACAATTTTCTCACGCTGGTGCAGTTTTAATTAATTAAACTAATCAACGTTTTCGATTTACTGCCTGATGGCATATTTCAAATTCTCATTTTTTATTAAAGTTTGCTCGCTCCCTTCCATTTCCTGCTGTTAAAAAAGATCTAGTCGTGATTGCATTTGTCAAATTTCTGATAATTGTCAACAATGCACCATCTCTATCATATTGATTATCAGTGTGGAATCATGTTGTATTAATTGACCTTAACTAAGGTAATAATGTTCACTAAAATTGAAATGTTTTAAGGGGAGCTATACTGGCCATTATTTAAGCTCTCTTTCTATTTTTTAGATTTTTCCACCATTCCCAAGCCCAGAAAAAGGTAGAGGGTTGTTTCCAGCTTATAACTTTGTCAAATCTTATAACATGATTTTTCCACCTTTTTCTTCCCATTTTGCAGCAAGTGATTTCTTATCTGTTACTTTCTTGAAGTATCTTGCCATATAAAAGTGGATATTGTGACTTAGGAACCTATTTCTCTACACATAATTGGGATGTGCTTCTGACTTTGGTCTTGTAAATCATGCTAATGAGATTTTTAATTTGTTAGAAGTATCCGCAAATGGACTCAAGTCCCTGATAATTTCAAGATCCTCCATTGCATCTGCTTCTTATGCTGTGTCTTCAAGTACCAAGATGTCACGGTATATAGAGTGTGACAGGGGCAATAAGACAATCTTACTTGATAAAACGGGTTAATTCCATTCGATATATACCACCTTATATCATTGATGAGAGTTCGAAAATGTGACAAGCAGCGGAAGGAGTCTGGGAGTATGCACTTTATGAACGAGAAGTATAAAAGCTGGAGCAGCAACAAGTATCACTATTGTGCAGCTTCAGCCCAAGCAATCCTCTCAGATACCTCAGCAGTTCTCATCTGTAATAATTGGTCATCATTTGACTACTTTCTGTTATATTCTAAACAGAGTGACTCGTATAAAGAAATTGAGTTTGATTTCGTTTTCTTTAGATCATGTGACATTTCATTGCATTATAAATATTTTAAATAATAGCATAGGCGCCATGCTACAAGCAACTGATGTGAGTTGTGGGACAGCAATGGTCTGGAAGTTGCTTAGTGCAGGACAAGTGCCTGATTTTTATGTATTTTGGATTTCCAGGGACTTAATCATGTCATGAGCAGATAACAAGAAGCCCAGTAGTTGCAAGTTGCACCTGAAAGTGCATAAATGGTATTGATTTTCCATTGCTTTTTCTTTGATTTTGGTGGTTGGATTAGACTATTGAATGCGAACTTTTCTTTGATTTCAAGTTTCAATTATCTGCCTCTGGGCATGTTTGGCAAGCCGTGCTGGATAGATCCATAACAAAATTTTAGCTTCTCTTTCTTCCTTAATACTGTGCATTAATGTCTAGTTTACCATACCAAACATGCTGTCTTGGTTAGGTTTGATTGTTTTAAATAATCTCAGTTGTACATGCAGTTCTTTCTTTTTCTGCGTACAAGGGACCCACATTGTAATGACTTACAGACTAAAAGAAGAGCAAGTCAAGAACAATAGCCATGGAAATACTTTGCAAGTCTTGATTCGAAGTCAAGCCTATGACCTTGAGTTCTCTGTTTATGTAATTAATCCTCTGCCTGTCCTTTTTAGTGTCTTCACGATGAAAATTGTTGCTACTGCACCCAATATATTTTTATACAGAGGATGAGGCCGATTAAATGTTTGTTCCAGAAGTGACAATTACGCAGAGGCGACTGCAATTTTGGCTTATAAGTTTATATCGATTTATAGGGTTATGCCTGGAGAATGGATGTTTGATCTTTGAAAATAAAACTTGATTGTGAGCAAATGTAAGTTATTTTATCAGTATACAGCAATTTGTCTTTAACAATATACATACAGCATTATATAGTGAAAGATGCTTATATTTGACTTCTAGCATGTTTACTCTGGTAGCGATGCTGCTTATAGAATGCATCTGGAATCGCAATATTGAACTGTCCCTCAACCACCCTTGGTTGGTAGGGGTTATGACTGAATCCATAACACCCTAATACGTAAATTGAAGGGTGAGTATGCTGCAAGATGTGCAATCTCATATATATCGAATTCGTGAACTCCAAGAATAAGATCGTACATATAATAAGCAGCTCGATTGAGTCTCGAGGGCAGTACAACGAGAACTATGAAGCTACGTGGATAATTGTGGATAGCCAACAAAACCATCTCACTCCACAAAAATAGCCAAGGGAATTGAATTTGAACTAGAGAGAATAGACTAGGTGACGATAGGGGCAGCAAACGGGCAGAGCTGTTGGAGGGTTCGTCTCGGCCCATTGACTTGTCTCATAGTCATCCGGAGTCTGACACTTTTTTTCACGAGCCAGCTCGTTTTATTATTTATTTAAAAATAAAACTATTTATTTAAAAAAACGAGTCGGATCATAGGCTTGTAGACGATTTGATCGGCCCATGAGGCACATGAGTCCATCTCGTGTATTTAAGGGTCAAGTCAGCTGGATTTGATCTATTGCCACCCCTATGTGAGGACTACTTGAAATGACATTGAAGTAACCCAAAACTTGTTCAAGACTTTCAAATGGTCTCTTAGCCTTCGAACATCTTTTTGCCTCCTGGACAGAACATGCCTTTTTTAGGTCCTTACAAGAAGAATAATGCTACTTTGTCAGAAGAATCTAGCAGATGTGAAAGTTGATTGTGTTTAAAACGGTCAAATAATGAAATGTCATGTGATATTATATCTATCATTATGTCAAACTTTCTATTGAACCCACCAAACTTTAATTTCTTTCAAAACAATATAATACCGCATGTAATTCGCTTGTAACTTGTTCGGTTGGACAATTCCTACACAGTAAGGGTGTAAAAATGTCAAGTTAGACCAACATCGACTATGAAGGGACCAATTAGGATGTGTATCTGGTGTTAAGATCAATCATGATACATGTACGCTTTATTTCACAATTTGGCTTATGCTCTACCATGTGACATGTTCTATATCATTGATTTTGAAGACACGTATCACATCATTGCACAAACTCCCTCTACATAGGAAGGAATCTCATTGAGGATGTACAACAAAGTTTGCATCTAGCATAATTCTATTAAGATTTTGAGTTTTATCTGAAAATGTCAACCTTATTAAAAAGAGTAACTCAAATCCTTATATGTTTGTCTATTTTTTTATATTTATTCGATGTGAGATGTATCCCTTAACATGCTCTCGCAAGAGATGGCTCGTTTGAACAAATCATTCTTGAAATTCTTGTGCTCATTTTTCTTAATCGGATCGAATCGTTCATTGGAATTTAATGAACTATAATATTATATTAAGACTTGAAGTTTTATTTTAAAAAATCAAACTTATTAAGAGAAGTAACTCAAATATTTATATGTTGATTTATATTTTCATCTTTATTCGATGTCGTATTTATCCCTTAACACCCGGACAATTTCATAAGCTAAGCCTGGAACGTCGAGCCTACGAGTCTTTGTTCTAATTTTGTTTAAAAAATGATTTCCTAGGATATTTTTGTTTCTTCCATGGACGGAACTTTCCTGTGCCATTTTTGATCCTTACCTTAGCCCCAGTTTTATCATCATTATTTGAGAAAAACAAAATTTTGAATATTAATTTTAGAGCTATGTATGATTAAAAAATAGTGAAAAGTTTGAATTTACGTACAAAATATTTTATTGTATAAATATATAATAAAAAAAATTCAAATAATAATGATGAAGATAAATCAAACGTTTCAGAAGAATTAGTCAATGGCAGTGGTAGGTGGAAGTGAGCCATCAAATATTAATAATGAAATGAAGAAGTAGACTGGTCATTTATTAACCATTAATAAACTCTCCTATTTTTTCTGAGTTGAACAGTCTGCATTGCGTAGTGTAAACTAGAGTTTCAATTAAACACGTTTCTGCGCATTTGGTGACACCTGCTTCCTACTTGTCTACAGTTTCTTTTATGCAAATGGATCACTAGATTTAACTTATTTCTTCATCGACGCGTGTTTACTGTTTACACTTTGAAATACCTTATTCCTACACGTACGCGTGAGTCAGTGTGTCCTGTAGTTATCAGACGACCTCGTTTAAAAACTGAATTCTCACGTGAAAATTTAAAAAAAGATAAATTTAAATAATTATATACGGTCTACGTCTCACGAAGTATTTCAATGTCGAATTAATTGAAATAGGGACAGGCAGTCTGTAAACTTTATCGAGAATCCAGCACCAACTTTGTTTCTAGATGAATGCATATAATTCAATTTAAGTTTTATCAAATCGCCATCACTCATTTATAAAAATTATACACGTTTCATACTTTTTCACCTAAAGTAAATAAATCCAGACATGAACTGATTCGATGCTAAGCCAATCAAATAAGAAAAAGGCAGGCTGTAAGCTTTGTAAGAATCTTGAACCGACTCTATGTTTCATATTCTTTTTCCTTTCGGTCGCATGCGTGCTCCTAAACTTACCACGTTTTCAATTACTCATAAATCCGTGTAAGATTCAATGTATATGTTCCCACTACTATAATACAACGCATGCTATTCCCAAAAAATGAGGAAATGGAAGGAACGATAATTTCGGAAGATGAAAAGTGGGAAAATTCATTTGTTAAAGTCAATTATTTTCTGTACCATGATCACTATGCATGGAATATGCTACTTGTACACAATGAGATGTCCATAACGGTGTCCACTCCTCACATGGAGGGGGACCCACTCGAATAAAATATAATATATCCGAAGTGGGTCTCCCTCCATGTGAGGGGGTGGACACCGTTATGGATACCTCATTATGTATGTGTAGCATCACCCGCATATATCAAAAATGCTATTTGTACACACTTAGTACACATCTCTCTCACATGTGTGTGTGGTCCACAATGTGGGACTCACACACATATGAGAGGGGTGTATACCAATGTGTGTAATTGTAGCAAGGTTCATGCATATATAGGCAACTTGTCCATTTATTACCCTCATAAATTCCCACCATGTTCATGTCTCTGTTTACCAGAAATGGCTATTCAAATTTCACAGACAAAGAGAAGGCCTCGGGTAAGAAACCCTATAGGCTATGGAGTTGATAGTGTATGCTACTAAAAATGGTCTTGTTATAAATGCACATTCCTGCAAACATCAAAATACAAAGATTAAGCTCTTGTTTGATTTTCATTTTTTTTTTAAATATATTTTTCTCTCTTTTTTTCAATTACACATTTTTCAATAAAATAATATTATACACAATCGAAAATATTTTTTTTTATTTTTAACTACACATTTTCCTTCAATCTACTATTTCAAAATGCATTCTACATAAATGGAAGGAAAAAAAAAAATGAAACTCAAACAAGCCTGCAAAGGAGAGTAAACGTGAAGAAGCCAAGGGAACAATGTATTTATACCAGTCGGCTGATAAATTTGGAATTTTTCGGTTCATAGTTAGATCTACAATATATTATGTGACCTTCGTACCCTCCTTGTAAATTGTTGTTCAGAGATCACGTCATTCTATAAACCTCTTCAACTACGTGGAAATATGTCTCGACCATTTAAATGGTCCTTCCCTTAGTTCATCTTCAAACGGCGTTGTCTTTTGTTTCATTTTATCCTCGGATGAGTTTTACCAACGAACCATAGAGCATAGCATGTCTAATCATTGTTTCGTAGAATTGGCCTACGGTGAGATGAAGAACGCAACGCAAGCAGAAAATTTAGAACCCTAAATTAAGCCCCGTTGCCTAAGATGATCGTCACTAGAGACAACATTGTAGCTTCGAACAAAGTAGATATATGCAAGAAATTAAAACTAACACCTCCAAAAGAAGTCATATTAGGGTTTGTAATTATGTATATATGATGCTGATTCTTTTGGACAAAAAAAAGGGTAAAACAAGAAACAGCGATTAAGAGCATCACAGTCCAATAATGGAGGCTTTCATTTCATCTACAATGTCTAGTGATAAGTCAGTCAGGAAAAAAAAAGTGATTATTTTACTCTTCCTTTCTCACAGTTGAGGGCACAATATCTTGAAGAAGCCCATAATCTGTTATCAAAGAAGAAGGTGGGGTGCAAACGCGCTTCTGGTGCGCAATTGCAGCACGGCTAATATTCGTAGAACCCATAAAACCAAAATTCAATGGTGTAGAATAGTTGCAATAGACTTGATCAGCTCCAACGGATGATAAATTCATTTGCAGCGGCGACGGCATAGAGGTGACGGTATATGCTCCGGTGGAGAATCCCGAGCACGGTGTCAGTGCAGCAACAGTGTTTGCTCGAGACATCAGCGGACTTGGATGAGTGTGTTGGCCTTCATATGTAGTCATAACTATGGTTGGATCACTCAAAGATCGTTCTATTCTTTTCTTCACACTACATGAAGCATTAGTGCACCTATAATAGCTCCTGAAATAATTCAAACCATAAAATAGAAGAGAAATTGAACGTAAGTACTTGATTGTAATAAACAATAAAACGAAGTTCTAATGTACTGGGATACTTTAGCAGATGAATAATTATTATTGTACATAAAGAGGTGGGACTAAAATTGTAATTTCTCAGTTTACAGTTTACCTAGGGAAAGGACTGTTTTTTACAGCTTTTTGGCCGTACTTTCTCCATCTGTAGCCATCTTCCAGATGATCGACTTCGCTCTTTGTCATGAAAGCAAATCTTGGCTCTCTCTGCCTCTTCTGGCTCGTTTTAACGGGTTTCAACCTGTTCTCGTGAGCGTAAAATAGCAAATAAGTAATTTCTGTGATTAAGTAATAATTTTACTAACTTCTACAGGTCAAAAGAAAAATATATTCAAAACACGCCACATGTCTTTTAGATTTGTCCATAAATAGATCATAATTAATAAATAAAGACAGATGAGTTACTGTTTCTTAGTCTTCAGCTTCTGTTCTTCCTCTTCATCATCTTCTTCGTCTACCAATTCTTTAGCCTGTTCATCATTTTGTCCATCACCACCACTAGATTCTGAAGAAATAGAGGAAAAATTCGGTGTTGCAGGTGTATTCAACACCTCTGATGATTCTTGTTCAACCGTAGAGGACTGATTCTGATTTGGGAGTACTTGTAACATATCAAGAACTGAAGAGCCATAATCTTGAACCCCTAGCAACTCCATGAACCCTAATGACCCATTTTGGTCATCAACAGTGTAATCCTCCAAACCTGTGAGTGAATTATTACCACTCACCAGATAATGATCCGAAAATGATGAAGACGGGTTCGGATCCTCCATCTTTACACTCCTTTTACCCTCCATCTATCTATGTATATATATGAAAAATGCCAAAACTTTCATGAAATAAAGTGACCTCACCCTATCTTGTGCTCTTTAGAGAGAGAAGCTGAAGAATAAGAAAAGGGGTTTGGAGAGAGAGGGAGCAAGTGTGAAAATGCGAGAAGAAAGACAGTGCCGTGTTGCAAATGAATCATACGTTTTATTTTGGGGCAGACATTTTTTCTTTTTTTACTTTTTTTCCTGAGAATTCTTGGGCAGAAAGCTTGACTTGATATCGCCGGTAAGGGTTGTACGGAACAAAACAAAACAACGGGCTAGTTTCCATAGGAATCAACGCATTCATACATTAGTTTTGACCGGTGTAGCCGGTTATAGTGTGAACACGATGAGCTGACACGTAACACGGAGGTTTCGGCTTCTCTTTATCTATTTATTTCCCCTGCATGTGAAGTGTGTATCCTTCGAAAGATATTCGCTTTTGCATTATTTTAATTTTTGGGTAATATTTAAAAATCGATCCAAGTATTAAAGAGAGAAGAAAAAATTAAGTCATTGTTTGGAGAATTTATAAATTTTAGAATAGTGATTGATAGAAGAATGTGTGACTGAAAAATAATGAAAAGTTTTAAACTTGTGTGTAATATTTCTGTGTAGTTACAATTAAAAAAGAGAAAAATTGTAATGAGAGCCAAACAAGGCTAAATAGATAAAAACATAAACCTTTGGCATAAACTAATCAATCTCGAGACGAAGAGTATAATTGTAACTTTTAACGCAAAATTAGTATGTTCTTGGATGATTTAAAATGGTCTTAAATTTTGTATTTTTATCTATATGTAAAAATTTAGATTTTCAATTGAATGGATCGATTTGATTCTGTCTGGATAATAGTTTATACTCCATAATATTGTGATTAATTATTTTAAGATTCATCATGAAGATGCATATAGGGCTCTCAACGATTGACATGAATGTTCTGTTCTATTCTTATCAAATAGTTCACTCTAAGAAGAATAAAATTATGAATAATTGTAGCAGATGTCCCAAACCTTTCAAATAGTTGTAAACTTTCCCCTGACCTTTCATTCGTTGCAACCGTCATCCCTAACCTTTCGAAATGTTGCGGCTAAAGCCACAACAGACGGATTCCATCCAAAAGTCTGTTAGTTGGCCAAGAAATTGAGTTTGACCACATTTTTTATATTTTTGATGGAATATGTCCATTGGGGCTTCAGCCACAACATTTTGAAAGGTTAGGGGTAACGATTGCAACGAATGAAAGATCAGAAAAAAATCTGCAACTATTTGAAAGGTTTGGGGCCTTTGCTGCAATTATCCCATAAAATTATTTGGTGGATTTTATGGATCACTGATTAAGGAAAAAAAATACATTTTATCTATGTAAGAGAAATAATGTATTGTTTATAATTCATTTTTAAGTTTTAAAATGCAACCATTACTCTAAAATATCTTAAACATCATTGTATCCTACAAAGCAAACAAATCACATGTTTTGCGAGCCCTAATGTTTAATTTTATTAATGAATTTTATAAAAGAGTTTCTATCGAAACAATGTTCTTCAAAATATTGACATCAAATAGATCCATACCAAGATAACTAGTAACTTGATTTGAGAATTATTGGTACGAGAATGCACTTCTTGATAACGAAATTTATGGAAAATCAATGAGAGCCATTCATAATTAAATTAATTTTTTTTTTTTAAAATGGAAAAATTGAATTCATACATTCTTAGAATATCTTATTCTAATACAAATTTTGTTTGGTTTTGCGAAAAATTAGATTTTAGCTAATTTTGATAGATATTTATAAAATAAGTGATTGAAAAATTGATACAAATTTGTAAGTTTGATTGCGTTCTAAGCTTGTGAGGGACATAAATAATATAGCTAATAATTAACAAAAATGTTTAGAGACGAACCTTAATCGAGTGTGAATGGTGAGATGTTAATTTTATTGTAATCAAAATCCTACCAAAAGATTGCAGCCATTATTTTCTAATGATGAATTATTACTAATTAATTTCGTGGAGCAGATTGGGCCACAATACACGGCCCCGGTCGCCATCAGCCCGTAAATCAATGGGTTAACCGTTGGGATAGGCACATGTGTTGGGCCCATTCGTTGGTCCCACCTGTTACATCCAACGGCTGTAAATTATCCGATGACGCCTCAACCACGTGGCCATTGATTACGCGCTCTCTAAATATTCTGGTGGAGCTTGCTTGCATTGTACGCTTCTAAGTAATCTCGACACGTGCAATTTGTTCGTTCCCATTTTATTGTGATGAAATAATTGTACCATGGATCCTCACCTAGTGCCCAAGTAGCAATTTGATCCTTGACATTTTATTATAGTTTTACAGGTGGTAATAGGTAGGGATAGGCAAAAAAAATCAATCAAACAGACCAAATTAAACCGAGTCAGGTCGGTTTGAACTAAAAAATCGATTTAATTCGATTAAATTTAACCATTAAAAAGTCGGATCGAGTTGGTTGTGTTTTAAGCAACCAACCCTGTTAATTAATCGACCCAACCAACTAATATAATTTTTTATTTTTTCATTTTAAAATTCATATTTTAAAATTTTAATATAATTATTTCTCAAATAATTTGTTTACTGTCTTCTTTTTTGTACTAGAATTCTAAATTTCTAAAGAAAAGAAAAGTAAGGAAAATAATTGTTTATTGTAAACTCCAAATTTAGATTGTAAACTTGCTTTTCAATTTGATGTAATTGTTTGTTGGTAACTATCAAATATATATGATGATTTTGGAAAAGTCGACTATTTACCACTTACATTGTATATATTAACACGCAAGCAAAACACTAATTATATATAGGCAAAAAAAATGTTTAACCCAAAATAAGTTGGCAAAATTTTCAACTCAAACAAATGCTCAAATCGATTTGAAGTGATGAAAAATGTGTGATTGAAAATGAATTATGAAATAATGTATTTTGAAAGAATGCGTGTCAAACAGGGACTTAACAAAGTTTTAATCGGTAAATGATTATAATGTTAAATGTAGAACTTATTTGCTCATTTATAAAGATTGATGACCATTTTGCTATTTAGGCGATTGCTTGACAACCAATGCTGCAACTTTTTTCTCTTTCCACTTTTTTCATATTCTGAGGTTAGTGGGTGCCAATTAATTTTAGTTTTTAAATATAAAAAATATCTTTAAATAATTTAATGAGGGTATTTGACTGTTTGACCATACTGCTTCTTGGATACGTTTGTTTTAGTAGTAGAAAAGAGACAAAAATCAAAATTAAAGTTGTTTTGTCCGGCAGCGAAAAGTCACCATCTATAGTTCTGTGTTAGAAGGCTTAATTTGTTTTATTATTTTGTTAGATTGTTATCCACTAATCTCTTCATTATTAAAGATAAGACCATGCCCTGTTTGGTTGTGATTAAAATTAGATTTTTAGTAAATTTTATTAAAAAAAATTTGAAATGTGTAGTTAAAAAGTTGTGAAACCCATAAAATATATGATTAATATTGATTTTTTGACTTTAATTTAGATTAAAATCTGATTTAAATCAATACCAAACAGTATTTATATATATGTAGTAAGAAAGTGACATGAAAGAAAATAAAATTTCCTATTTGGTTAACAAGATTGAAAATAATACTAAAATTGTTACAATAGTATTAAAGGCAATTATCACAATTATATATCTTATCTCATCTTTACTTTTTTATCTTTTGTAAGACATTATCGACCGCCAATCTCAAAGATATTGAGATTTAAGTAGATTTTTGCCTTTGAATTCAAAATGAAGCTAATCATGTTACACCTCTTCGAGTTGCTTTGTTTGGTACTATCAATTTTATATAGCTAGTTGTCCCCTGCACCACCGTCTTGATGAGAATATATTTAATATTTCCCTCAAAGATAGAAATGATATGTCCCTCTTTCTCATAGTACTTTCTTTGGGATAGAAGGACTTTGCACCATCTTAATCAGGATATTATTACCAGAAACTTAGAACTGATGTCCTTTTTATAATACTTTATTCGAGATAGAACAAGATACATATGGAATTTACATGTCCTCATAAATCGACCTTATGGTCCGACGATGAGGGTGGTTAGCAATTAGCACATTGTATCACTCATTTTTTCATGATGGAGTTTGATAAAGGTAATCTACATGTTCATGATGAATAAGCTACTTAAATTAAAAAGAGTTATTTTAGTGGAATTTTATAGATTATTTTTTATTTTTGTCCTAAGTAGCAACAGTCTACCCTTAATTAAAGGCGGGTTGTAAGCTTGAGACTCTTGTAGCCGTTCACCCGTGACCTTTTTAAATTGCTATATATTACATCCAATGCTACCTCGAGTCATTGTTAATAAAAATTGAATTAGTCTATGTGTACACAATGTTTCACACCTCCCTCACATGGAGGGGGGTCCATAAATATTTTATTGTGTGTGGGCCTCCCTCCATGTGAGGAAAGTGTGAAACATTGTGTACACATAGCATGTCCCATAAAAATTACTCACTCAATACTTTTGAAGCTCATCTCTTTGCATTCAAAATCTTCTAACATACTAATTATATTTTTTTTATATGCATATAGAAATGATCTATTAAATATCAGTATTTAATTCACATTGAGTACCGATTAAATGAAATATTAAGAGGCTGTTCTCTTTGTATTTCAGTTTTGAGTTTTGAATTCATTTTGGGTTTTGTGTTTTGAGTGTCCATTTTGAAATTGTTGAAAATGTGTTCTTTTTGGCATTTTGAAAAATTATTTTGAAAACACCCCAAACATGTTTTGAAAATTTTGGCTTGATTATAATTGAAAACACCCAAAACGACAGATTTGTCGTTTTGAGTTTTCTTTGTAAATTTTTAACTTGTTTTCAAAAACGCGTTTTCGAAAATAGGAAAGAGAACGCGTTTTCACTGTTTTGAAAAATCGAAAACAGAAAACGACTTGAAAATGGTAAAGAGAACATGCACTAATTTATTGGTGGATTNTTTTCAAACGCATTTTCGAAAATAGAAGAGAGAACGCATTTTTACCGTTTTGAAAAAAAAAAAAAAAAAAAACGGATTGAAAATGGTAAAGAGAACATGCACTAATTTATTGGTGGATTATAAATTTAATTCAATTATAGAGGCACATTATAAACTTATTAAGCTAAGCACCGATAAATTTATCTAGCATTGAATTGATGTGTCGTGTTGTTGATGTTTAGTAGATTATTTTTATAATAATATGAGAAAAATCGATTAGTATCTATATTCATAATCCTTCCTCTCACCACTAACAAAAACAAGCCAAAATAACCTGCATAAATAAGCAAAAATTACCTTCGACGTTGAATTAAAAGATAATAATAATTAACGAGGTGTCTTTAACTTAAGTTTGAATGAACTTTTTAAAAAATTGAATTCTAATGAAGGGTTGTGCTATGGGTACATAAGTGTACTCATATGGGTGTTCATAATGGACAACCGACGTACCATCATTGGTGGGGCGCCAGACAGCAACAGCAGGCACATCAATTTAATGTTAGATAAGTTTTAAAAGATTTTAAAAGATTTCAACAATTGGGCGCCTGACAGCAACAGCAGGTGCCTAAATTTTATAAGATTTCATTAAAATCCATCCCAATTGGGGACTTTCATAATTTATTAAAATTTCAGTCGAGGACATTCATGTAGAATATAATTTTATTAAGATAACAATTGTATTTTTATTCATATGTTTTCTATTTATCGAACACACTTTCTTTAAAAGTTAAATATATGAATTTTTTTATAAAAGGAAAGACAAACATTAGTATAATCAAGCTACTTAATTTAAAAATTTAACATATAAATTAATTTATATTTTAACGCGTAAATATAATTAAGTTTATTTATTGTTCGAGCATATGATTTTTGATCGAGGGTAAAAAATAACTATCATTACAATTTTGAGAAAAAAACATTTGAAAAAATAATTTATTTACATAATTATGAAATCATGGAAACGTAAAAAAGCGAGCGCCGTTGTGGGAAAAATAAGCCCATCCTGTTTGTGTTGCATTCATATGGATCCCTTTTTTGTTTGTGCATCAGTCGTTTTCGAAATCTTGTATGTATTTTGTGCCGACACCTTTTTAAAACTTGGAAGGGGATATATTTGGGCCCGAGACTCGACCCAATTGCCGGTCCATTTCATTAACTATGAATATGGGCATTGGATAATCAATTCGTGTATTTAATCATTACTAGTCTGGGCAAGTGCATTTTAGCCATGTCAAGATTCCCCACTGATTTTAGTAAGACAACACCTATATTCAACTAATTACCATTGCTTCCTTGATCATTAACGAGAGTCTTTTTGAAGGTTCGTTAGGATGTCAATTTGAGTTTGTTGGCGTCGAATATGAGAATAGGAGCCTTTTTTTTTTATATCCAAGTTGAGCAGGGCAACACGGAAGGCCGGTCCAAAGGCCCATCCACATAGGCCGGACCATGGGAGACGTCATCTGGTAAAATCTCATGACATGAATGAAAAGGTGCTCTCCACACGGATGTGTCTCCGAAAGCCAATCGAAAGAAAGTCGCGATGGCCTAAATTACAAGCCTTGATGGCCCCCCACTTTTCAGTCAATCAAATATCTCGAAAAGGACGGTGACACACATAAGTCAGACACTATAACTTAACATGACTAGGATGACGAGCTCCACTCTAGTGGCTTATAAGAGGGCAAAGGCCAACGAAATGGACCGAACTGTCATGAAATCAAGCAAATTACATTTCTATTGCATCAAATTCCAACAAATAATATACAGTTTTTCATTAAATTTGTCATAAGTTGATCTAAAGGTGACACTTCATTTTTAGTCATAAAAAAAATGTCTAAGATTTTTAAACAATGAAAACCATACTCACATCTTTAGGATGGTCGGCATTTGAATCTCTAATTTGGACAATCCTCTATTTGGATCCAATTTCAGTAATAAATGTACACCAACTTTCCTTCAGGGAGTACGTTGTGTTACCGACACTAAGCAAACGTACTTTTCATAAATTGGATCGAAAAAGGAGAACATGAGCCTAGGATAAGAGTCGTCCGCTCTCACTCGATATTTTGGCTTCATGAATTTAATCTTAATAATTATTAAATGTGCACATTAATCAATATTAGTTACATACTAGGATACTCATCCAAATAAAATTCAATTAAAAACTAGATTTAATTTATGAGCACCTAGTCATGCATGGCATTTATAGTGGCACGGGCGAGTCAACTTAATTGTATATGCACAATATTTAAATGCCAATTAAATTAGATGACAAATAAAGCATATAAAATAACTATCAATTTACGAAAATATCAAATTGGGCCTAGCCAATCCTTTTATTAGTAATACTACATAGAGACAATATTAATTAGGAAAATTACATCAAATTCTACATTTTAAGTTTCAATTTTAGCATTAAGGAATTAATAAATTCTAAACAAAAAACGTGTAGCACATCCCACCCACACCTTCAAAAAGGGACTGAAAAATCATTCCCTCTAAAAACACCGCCACCACTGAAAGAGGGAGAGAGAGATCGAACTTTCCAGAGATAAAAATGGAAAAAATGACTTAACTTTATTTCCTCAAATGAACAGTATACATATACACATCTGGAAGAATAAAATACTTGTGAACGTGCATTACATGTGATAAAAATAAAATATTTACAACTAATATGCCCCCTCAAGTTGGACTGTGTAAGTTAATCACACCAAACTTGCAAAGAAGACCATGAAACCTATCAGTGCCGAGAGGTTTAGTAAAGAAATCACCTAACTGATGTTCAGAAGATACATGTAATGTAATTACAATGCCAGCTTGTATCAAATCCCTACCTAAATGGCAATCTATCTTAACATGTTTGGTTCTTTCAAGAAAAAACAGGATTAGCAACAATATACAAGGCTGCTTTACTTTCACAATACATAACAGATGGAGTAGAAAAATGAATTCTAAAATTAGCAAGTAAAGAAAACGGCCATTTAAGTTCACAACAAGCAGATGCCATGGACCGATACTCAACTTCAGCCGAAGACCTGGAAACTGTGATTTGCTTCTTAGACTTCCATGAAATCAAAGAATCTCAAAGATAAAAGCAAAAACCAGTAACAGAGCGACGAAAATCAGGGCAAGTGGCCCAATCTGAATCACATAAACCTTTCAACTGCAACAAAGAAGATCTGGGAAAGAAAAGACCCTGGCCAGCAGTAGCCTTGATAGATCTAACAATTCTTAAAGCAGCATCATGATGAAACTAACGTGGCTAATCCATAAATTGACTCAAAGTGTTCACAAAAAAGGAAATATCGGGCCTAGTCAATGTCAAATATAGAAGTCTGCCAATCAACCTTCGATAGGAAGTCAGATCATCAATCAAAGGGCCAGAAGATTCAGTTTTAGATAACCTCAAATTATGATCCATAGGAGAATTAATGAGCTTTCTAGCTAATAAACCAGAATCATTGACAATTTCAAGAGCATATTTTCTTTGAGAGATAGAAATACCTTTGGAAGATTTTGCCACCTCAAGACCCAAAAAATATCTCAAATGTCCAAAATCTTTCAACTTAAAAGGCGTATGAAGAAAAGCCTTAAGATCATCAACATACTTGGAATTATTAGAAGCAATATCAATGTCATCAACGTACACCAAAAGTGTAATAATAGAATCACTCGAATACTTTGTGAACAAAGAATAGTCAGCTTTTGACTGAGTAAATCCATAAGTGATCAAGGTGGAAGAGAAC
>CAIGRT010131851.1:0-11572 GCA_903798405.1 Fraxinus platypoda
AGAGGTGTCAAGACGGACGGGCCGGCCAGACCCGTGAAAACTGGCCCGGATCAACATTGCTTGGTATAAATATGAAGCTATCATTTTGTTTAATTCTTAGTTTACATTTAACAAAAAAAAATATTTTTTGCTATAAATATGAAAAATTCTATATTTTTATAATTTTATTTATACAATCATACGGGCCAAACAGGAACAAATCGCGACCCTTGACCCCCATGGGCTCGACTCGGATGGGTCAGCGGGCGGGCCTGGGTTGTAGTCCAAAATTTGTGGGCCGGCCAGGAACCTGTAGCAAGCGGGCTTTTTTCACTTGGCGGGCCGACCCGGCCCGAACCATCCGGATTGACACCTCTAATTCTAGCTAATCCATCATTGGCCTGACCTGGCCTGTAATTTATGTGGACATTGTTGACAATACAAAAGTAGCTGAAAATGAAAATTTGGTATAAATTTAGCCATATATGGTGTTTGATACTTTTGAAGACCTAAGTCTTCATAACTATACATGTCGCTAATTTATTATGAATGTCTATATGTCTTCTATTTGATTAGCACTCTATCTTATGTGATGTGCTTGATATCACTTCTTTTGGTTCTTCTGGTTAATTGTGGGCAATGATAAATTTCATTTGTATTACTATAAATCTATGTAAATATGATTAATGTTTCCTCAGATCTTTGTGATGGTATTCCAAGTTTTGTGTTATTATTCATTAGTGTCATGCTTATGATAGGTTGGTCATGGAGGCACACGAGGTTTTGACATTGAAGCAATTCCTAGTTTATTATTGAATTTTGATATGCTTGCTTTACTCTCTGTCTCGTGTACTCATGCTCAACATTACTTCTTTAGGTTTCAACCTGTTAGTTTCAAAATAAATTTCACTTTTACGAGTGAAACGGTAAGAAATCAATGTTTTACAGATATTTGTGTTAATATTCCAAGTTGTTAACATGAATATAACTTTATCTGTTTTAGTCTTATCATGTCTTCAGTAGGCCAGTGGATTAAACAGAAGTATTTTAATAGAATATACAGGTGAAAATGAAAAGCCCCAGGGAAGCATCGTAGAATAAAAATGTATTGATTTCCAGATATTTGTGTTGATATTCCAAGTTGTTAACATGAATATAACTTTATCTGTTTTAGTCTTATCATGTCTTCAGTAGGCTAGTGGAACAAACAGAAGTATTTTAATAGAATATACATGTGAAAATGAAAAGCCACAGGGAAGCATCGTAAAATAGAAATGTATCTTTCCCTTAGAGATGGGTGAGAGGAATATAACTTATGGCATCTTTGATATTTTATTATGCGTTTTGCAGTTCATGAAATTTGATGGCTAGATGACTAATTAAGAAATTATTTGCTTCAATCTCTTTCTTTTTGAAGGCTAAGGCGGCATGTGTCCTTATTGATCTATGCTCTGGCGTTTTAGCACCATGGATGGCTCAAGTAATTGCCAAGGTAACAGTCAGCATCAAATTGTATTTTGATTTTTGGGAGCTTGTGTTGAAGATATACACAAAAAAATTTCTTTCCTCCATGGTAATTCAAGATGGTACGAGTACTGAAAACTCATTCTGTGGGATGTTGGAGAAGTCTATCTATATGAATTCAATTTACTCATCTTTGTGCCAATGTTGAACCATCTTCTTAGTTGTGCCAAAGCTGCACTTTGTTCTTGTTTAGTTTTCGTAGTTGCACCTTAGTTGTGCCATTTTCATTCATGTTTCAATGTTCAAGTGGGGGTTTGACTTGAAGAGACTGTCAGATCTTGTTCTATGTTGTTAATCTAAAGCTTTCCAGATTAGTACGAGACTAGATGGCTTATCCACTCATTGCCTTTTAGTTACGAAATTGATGTTTTAACATGGCATGATTGAATTGGCTAAGGTCCTAAGCTCAGGTCTTACAATTACATGTCTATAAAGTTGCTATTTGCTATCCTTCGAATAATAATGAATTAGGCTTGCATTTGAAGGGACTAAATTCCTAACTCTAAAAACTCAGGATTTTAGATGAGGCGGTACTTTAATAGCTTTTGGTGTAATTTTTGTTTACATATTGAAATTTCCATATGTTTATCGGATTGCAGGTGGACTTAACTCTGGAGCTCTTGGAGGACCTTTTAGGTGTCATCCAGGTAATTTTTATGGTTTTTGAGCTTGTTTTTCATCCTTTTGGATGATTTTCCTTAATGTATTCTTTTCATTGAGCTTTTCCTTTTGTTTACCAGAGGATCATCTAGAAAATATGGTCTATCTTACATTTAGTTTTGCCTAAGATGTGCTGATCTTTCGTTTTTTGTTTTCCTTTTGTGCTTTTTTTTTTTTTTTAAATGGTGGCAAATTGAATACCCAAGCAAAAATATATCAATTTCAGAAGACTATTTATAAAAAGAATTTAGTGTACACTGATCAGTGGGTAAAATCTGAATAATGATGCAAACAAAATACAAGTATAATGTATCTTCCAAATCATGCACAAATAGTGTATTGCCTTGGTCTTGTGATATATTAATGACTTTTCATGGCATATCATTGTTTTACAGAAAAATATTGATCTTTTCCTTGAGCATTTGTTGACTAAGGAAATGATTTACTACGCACATTCCATTGTCCTAGAGCTGATTTTTGGCATGTTTAATGGTTCTGGATTTGTTCTCTTCAATTTTGACCACTGTTAATCACTATATTGTGATATGTAGAGGATGAGAAAATTGTCCTTTTAGTGGTGGCCTTGTTTTTCTTGTGTTTGGTGTATTGTGAGTGTGGATACATGTATCAGAATGAGATATTCATTATAAACTAATGCTGGCAACAGCGAAGTAGCAGTAGTGGAAATAAGAGGCCTCTTTATACTATCAGGCCAAAATGTTGGAACCATACTTTCCTTAATTTCAAGATCTCTATCATTTGTCTGACAGGGTGTTCGTCATTCATTTTCTCGTGCACGTGCGGCGCTCAAATATATTGTCTTGGCACTATCTGGGAACATGGATGATATTATGGCAAAATATAAGGTAGTGCCGGTGAAGGAATCTTGTCAACCCGTCTTGCAGATTCTTTTTTTCTTTATTTTATTTTGGGGGAAGAAATTGGCGTAGTTCCTTCAATTATCAGTTTTTGTTGCTAATAAGCTTCTTATGGTGTATTTCAGGATGCTAAGCACCGGATTCTTTTTCTGGTGGAGATGCTAGAACCTTTTCTAGATCCTGCCTTAACCCCCTTAAAGGGTATGATAGCTTTTGGAAATGTTTCCTCGACTTATGTCGAAAATCAGGAACAGAATTGTGTCATTGCATTAAATGTAATTCGAACAGCCATAAGGAAATCTGTAGTTCTTCCGTCATTGGAAGCTGAATGGAGGCGTGGATCAGTCACTCCTAGGTAATAATATTAACAAGCATTACATTTGTCTCCAGTGCCTGTTCCCATAAAAGAGTGCTCACCCCCACCCCCGAATATCTTAAAAAATTAATTTACAGATATGTAGGATTTATATTTGATGCTTAGGTGATGGTTGCCATGTAGATGGAGGTTGTTTGGGTTGCCTTGTAAGTGCTTGTCGAAAAGAAAAGAAATGAAAGTATCTCTTTGATTTGTGTCTCTATTTGACTAATGCCTTTGTACACCTTTTGCGTTGAAGCCAACACTAAAGGGGCTGGGGTGCATATATGGTATTGGAGGGGACTTTGTGTTTGCCTTGAATATGTACTGGGGCATTGTGGACATGTAGGTTGGTAATTAAGGTACAAAACATTTTGCAGCTTGACAAGTTAGTCTGACTTACTTGAAGTTTGGTGTAGGTATAATAATTGTGCTGAACTTAATTTCCTTTTTTGCTTCGCTTTTCTTCTGTTGCATGGGCTGGTGGGGTGTGGAAAGATTCAAGTGTAAAAAGGGACTTGATGTTCACTTTAGAAAGGGAAAGTGAAATTCATCATTTTGGGCCACTTCCAGAAGGGTATGCCTCTTTGGTGTTGTGGTGGAAGATGAAGACTTACTGAACACGATTAGTCATCTTTTCAACAGACTTAATTATTCTTTTTTCCTTAGCAAAACACCTACACAGCCTTAGTGGGTTTTCAGGCTCCACCAAAAAAGGCTGATGGGGGTAAGGATTTTCCAACCGTGTAATAAATCGAACTCACAAGAATCAAAAGGTAGGGACATATACCCGACGTCCGGAAATAAAAGAATGCAACATATGAAAAAATGAAATAAATGGGGAAGTATTAACTGTTCTTTTGGATAAAGGATTCTTAAATTTTCCACACAATCTCCTTCAATTTCTTGTGGAGGAAATGTTTTATGACTACCATTCCACTCATATAATAAAATGGTCAAATAGGGCTTCTTTTATTTATCTCATGGCAGTATCTTGTGTATATGGAGCAAAGGGGCCAAATGTAATATGCACAATTTATATAAGGTAACTGTTGTAACAGATGCAAGTATTCCCAGTCACTTGATGCTGGTGCAATTGTCAATGGTGCCCATCTTGCACTAAAGTTTAATTATGGATTCAGGTTCAAAACATAGAAGTAGAGGGAATAATGCCATCAAAATGACACAATTCTTCTTCAATATGGATGATAGAAGAAAAATAATCAAAATTTCATCTTGAGTTCCTTTCTCAGTGGCTGCACTGATGCATCCAATTTTTTGTTGTCCATTACAATGTGATACCAATATAAGTTGAGGTATTTTTATGCAGTGTACTTCTTTCAATTTTGGAACCTCAGATGCAATTACCTCCTGATATTGATCATTGCAAGTTTTCTGGTCCTGAGACTCTGGAGCAACAATCATTTGCTGTTCTGCCTCCTGCCTCTCGTAATGGACTGGCCTCTTCAAGATCAAATAGCCAAGATGACTCTGATGGGAAAGTTGATGTTGCTGATATTAATGGTAAAATGGATATTCCTGAGGATGTGAGTCTTCTCTTTGCTCCACCAGAACTCAATAGAATGTCTCTTACACATGTTCGTGGAAGCCCAGACATGAAGAGATCAGAATCAAGCTGCTTCAGTGCCAGTCCAGAAGTGAACCATGTCGTTCAGAAAGATTTATGCAAGAAAATTCCAAATGACGTGGCATTAGATGCTGCTCAGGGATTATTTTGTAATTTACTGGGTGATTATTCACAACTTCTGAATTATCGGGATTGTGAGCTGAGGGCTTCTGAGTTTAGGCGTCTAGCTCTCGATTTGCACTCCCAGAATGAGATCACTGTGGAGAGTCATGATGCGGCTATAGATGCACTGCTTTTGGCAGCAGAGTGTTATATTAATCCATGCTTTATAATGTCTTTTAAGAACCTCTCTTTAGATGTGAAAAAAAATCGCACTAAAAGGACCAATGAGGATCATGAACTTGCTGATAACAGGTGGATTTTAAAACAAAATGATAATGACTTGAAAATGGTAGCTGATATTGAAAGGAAAAGGGATAGAACAGTTCTTGAAATCCTGATTGAGGCAGCTGAGTTAGACAGGAAATATCACACGGGGGCAATGGAAGGGCTCTCTGCATCATATGTTGAAGGGAGTGAAGAGATTATAAATTTATCTCAGCAGGACATTCTTTCTGCAGATGCCATTACCTTGCTCCGGCAGAATCAAGAACTTTTGTGCAATTTCTTGGTTCAGCGTTTGCAGGGGAATTTCCATGGGGAGCAACATTCCATGCATGAGATTCTGATGCAGTGTCTTCTGTTTTTGTTGCATTCAGCAACTAAATTATTCTGTCCACCTGACCATGTAGTTGATATAATATTGAAGTCCGCTGAATCCTTCAATAGGCGGCTGAAAATGTTTTATTGCCAATTCAAGGAAGGTGATGCACAGTTGAACCAGTGTAAGCTGCATGAGGTGCAGCGTTTCTGGATTCTTCTTAATAGATTAGTAATTGCTTCAAGCGGTTGTGATGAGGGATCTGACCTTTCAATTAATGTTAGAAATGGTTTTAGGTTTGCAAATTTAATTCCTCCTTCAGCCTGGCTGCAGAAAATACCTGCCATTTCTTCGTCTGCTTTTCCTCTTGTAAGGTTTTTCTGTTGGATGGCAGTTTCTCGTAATGCTAAACAATATCTGAAGGACCGACTCTTCCTTGTTTCAGATTTGTCGCAGTTGACTTATCTTCTGTCAATATTTTCAGATGAGCTCTCTCTAGTTGATAACATCATTGAGCAAAAAGATATGAACAAAAGAATTGAAGAATTTTCTGTCAAGCAGGATATTAATGTTGGGAGTGAAGGCAAATTTCTTGGCCACCATGATAGACAACAATCTTTTCACGCTTTATATCCTGATGTTAGTAAATTCTTTCCCAATTTAAAGAAAGAATTTGAAGGTTTTGGTGAAACCATATTGGGGGCTGTTGGTTTACAGTTGAAGTCTCTTTCTCCAACTACTGTTCCAGAAATGATGTGTTGGTTTTCTGATTTATGTTCATGGCCATTTGTTCAAAATGAGAAGCCCCAACTCTTATCTCAAAACAAATCTGATTATTTCAAAGGTTTTGTTGCTAAGAATGCAAAAGCTATAGTTTTATACATGCTTGAAGCCATTGTAGCTGAGCATATGGAAGCAATGCTACCAGAAATACCCAGAGTTGTGCAGGTTCTTGGGTCTCTATGCAGGACATCATACTGTGATGTGTCATTTCTTGACTCCATATTAAGTTTGTTAAAGCCGATCATCTCATATTCCTTAAGAAAGGTGGCTGATGAGGAAAATTTGTCTATTCATGATTCGTGCCTTAATTTTGAATCTCTATGCTTCGGTGAGCTATTTGATAATATTAGATATGTTGATGAGAATCAAAGGACTTCGACAGAGAAAGGAAGCTGCCGGGCACTTACAATTTTTATTTTAGCTTCCATTTTTCGTGATTTATCCTTTCATCGAAAATTAGAAGTATTGCAGTCCACCATGTTATGGGCTGATTTCGCTTCCTATGAGCGGACAAGTTCTTTACATGATTATATTTGTGCATATCAGGTTCTCATGGAAAACTGTAAAGATCTACTTATTGGTACTTTGAGAGTCTGTGGTGCCATTCCGCTTAAAATGTCCATATGTTCTGATGCTAGTTCTGGTACTGTTGATGATTTCTCTAAGACACCCTCTGGATTTCTGAGTGATATATGCAACACTTTGGCTTCTACTGAGGTATCAGAGATGCATCGAGGCAACACTGATGCAGCTACTGATGCCAGTCAAAACATTCAATTGACTTTGGAGGAAATAAATAGTTTTTCTAAAGATTTAGAGGCCCTCATTTCAAAACTCAATCCAACTATCGATCAATGCTGGAAAATACATCATAAATTGGCGAAGAAGTTGATACTCACATGTGCTGAGTGTTTTTTTTACTTAAGATGCTTATGTTTTGTTGCAGAGGAAGTTTCTGCTTCTTCAGAGGTCGAGAAGCTTCTACAAAGCAATATTTTTTATGATTTCCCAGATTTTTGGAGAACCAGTCTTAAAGGACTTTCTGAAATGATCCTTGTGCTACAGAAGAACCACTGTTGGGAGGTTTCATCTGCAATGCTTGACTCACTTCTTGGACTGCCTCGGTGGTTGCGTTTGGATAATGTGGTCGGTGACATATGTACTGCAATTAAGAACGTCTCTAACAGTGCACCAAAGATTGCTTGGAGGCTGCAGGCAGATAAGTTGTTATCACTGTTATTAGCAAGAGGCATCCATAATCTTCATGAAAGTGAAGTTCCTCTGATTGATTTATTCTCTGGCATGATTGGCCATCCTGAGCCTGAACAACGATATATTGCACTAAAGCACTTGGGAAGACTTGCTGGCCAAGATGTGGAGGGTGGACGAGTGTTGTCTTCGACAACTGATAAAGTAATAGCTTCATCAGACTTACTTAGTTCTGCTTCTGAGCCAATTTTATCTGCTTTAGTTTCGGCTACCTGGGATCAGATTGCTTTGATGGCATCATCTGATGCATCGATGCGCTTGAAAACCCATGCAACAGCTCTTCTTATAGCATATATACCATTTACTGAGAGGCAAAAATTACAGTCCTTTCTTGCAGCAGTTGACAGTATTCTTCAATGTTTAACGACTCTTGCAGAACTGCCATGTGATGGCCCATTAACGCAGTTCTCTTTGGCGCTCATTGCCAGTGTTTGCCTTTATTCACCAGTTGAAGATCTCTCTCTCATTCCTGAAAGTATTTGGAGAAATATTGAAACTTTTGGGTTGTCTGGAAATGGTAAATTCTGGTGGTTCATTATCAATAAAGTCATATAGTTGTAAATTGTCTAAACGTAATAATCCCAGAGTACCCTTTTTTATTGTGTTTTTAGGTAGGTATTGCACTGGCATCGAGAAAAAGGCTTGCGAAGCTTTATGTAGACTTAAAACTGACGGAGATGAGGCTAAACAGGTAGGTAACTTAAAAATGTATTTCTCTATAAGAGAGATGATGTATTCACACGCAATGTTCAACAGTGACTAATCATTTTTTTAGGTTTATGTTCTTTTTTCTCTCTTCCTTCTTGGCATAACAGCGTGAATTCTTCATGTATGTAAGTACCTTGTCATGGTTTGATTATGTATTTCTATGTAGATACTGAAGGAAGTACTCTCTTCAAGTGCTTCAAAACAGCAAGATCCAGATTTCGTAGCGACACGTGAATCAATTCTTCAGGTAATAAACATGAAGTGGCTGAACCTGTTGTTTATTGATTTTTCTATTCGTACTCCTTAGTTCCTTTACATCGTCCATTCGCATACTTGCTTTATTTTTTTAACCTATCATTGCACAGAGAGTTCATTTTTGTCACTGATACAATATATCGGTCTTCAGAAAGATAGAAATTCCACGACAGACATAGAATAGGAGGAAACCTGTGAGGATTTCATTATAAGGGTGTGTTTGAGTCACATTATTTTGGAAAAATGTATTTTGAAATAGTAGATTGATGGAGAATGTGTGGTTGAAAAAGAAGGAAAAATTATTGACGTGATGGAAAATATTATTTTTATTGAAAAATGTGTGGTCGAAAATGAGTAGAAGAATGAGAATGAAAATTTTAATGTGGCTCAAACACGGGCTAACTGCTTTTCTCATTTCTAATATAAAGCTTAGATTCATCAATTAATTGGGAACAACCAGCTGTGCGGAAAATCTCCCAAATGGTTCTTTAATGTGGATAAGCTCTTTTTTCTACTTCTCTTAACTCCAAGAAAACTCACTTGTATTAAAAGATCTAGGGTAAAAGAACTTAGCTGTGTTAGAATTGTAGACCTGTATTCTGCTGTTATTTATCCAGTCATTATGGTCAAACATCACTTCCTAGGGAAATCTTGTTCACTTACCATTAAACAATGGTTTACTTTCTCCTGATTTAGAACATGTTCGGTTTATAAATGGTTTAAATTGTAAATAGATATAAATGAGTGATAGGTAAGTGGATAGTACTTGTAGATCCCTTGAAATGTGTGCATAAAATGTGTCTTGGGTGAAAGAACTTCTCTGGCACACATTGTAGTCTTGACAGAACTTCTAATAGTATGTCTAGATTGAATTCACATCCAACTCCTACCAAGGCATGTGTACTAGAGTCCAAAGATGTGTTAACTGCATAATTATTTAGAGTACTTAATTAATAACATCAACTTTATAGCTGAATCAATTTCAGTTATAGCAAATTATAGTTTGGTTGTCCTTGTATATGATGAGTATCTCTGTTTTATGGGGTACCTCTGTATCTAAAGGAAAGTGAAGAGTAGAAGACTAGTTCATGCTTGTGCATAGAGGAAAAGAAAGATCCAAGGTTAGGTACCATGTGTCTTAGAAGACCTAGAGCTAGTTCTAAGTCGGCCGTGATAGTGAATTCTATACAATTTTCATGGTAACTAATTTATTTCCAGCGCAGACGAACAGCACTATCTATTGTGCCGAAATTTGGGGGACTGGTGCCAATGTAAATTTCTACTCCATAAGTGATTAAGTATGCTCCTTGCTTTAATTTTGTATGCCTAGTACTAGCTAATATTTTGAACTCTAAATCATTGGAAAATGTTATTTCGCATGAACTAGGGGATTGCCTACTGTATTTGTGACGTATTTTTATTGTGATTTCATTGTCAATGATATTACATATTCTCAAGTTAAAATTAATTCCTTTTATTTAGTTGAGAGAAACTGATGCATCAGAATCCTAATAGAATAAAAAACACCAGCATAAAAAAATTGTGATACCAAGAAGGAATGCAGTGGTTACATGTTAATTTCAGATGGAATGCAGGTTATATTTTAATTTCTTCTTTCATTGGTTTTCAGGTTATTGCCAATTTAACCTCTACCCAATCATATTTGGAATTTTTTGCCAAGGAAGTTGACCAAAAGGACATGGTGAGTCCTAGCGGCCTTACTAAATTCTCTATTAACACGATCAGCTTAATCTAGTATAATTGATCATATTCTTTTTCTTTAGGAATTAGAAGAAGCAGAAATGGAAATGGAACTTCTTCAGAAAGAATGCCCGCAACCCGATACATCTTCTGATTTCCAAGATTGGCGTCAGTTACCATTTTTATCCAGTAATGATATATATCACTCTATAAAAATGGATTTGTTAAATGCATTTTTTTATGAATATGGAAACTATTTTGAAATAGAACGTTGTCATTTTGATCAGGTTGAAAATTTATCTCCTGCATTGTTATATATCAAAGCGCATATATTGTCCTGGTGATATTTTTGTTAAAGATTGAGTTTAAATTAATTTATGTGGTCCTTTTTTAACAATTTAAGTTTTTAGATTAGATGGTTAGATGGTACCAACCCAGCAAAATATTTGCTTTAAGTCTACCGCATCCCATTTATTAAAAATTATGCACGTGTTAGGCTTTAATGGAAAAGAAAATGAACATGGCCTACATGTGAGGGTGCATGTTGAAGATAAATGAATATATGTGGCTCCTATAAGCTTTTTATATGAGATGGTTAACAATTTTACCACCAATTTTTATTTTTTATTTTTTTCTGTAAGATTATATCTTTTCTGTATTTGTCTTCATAACCAATGCTTATGCTCTGCAGCTTATGCTGAGTATGATAACCGTGTGCAGCAAATCAAGGATGGAATCACACACCTGTACGTACTCATTTTAGTCTTTTTGTAACAATTGATCATAATTGCATCTCTTATGCAAGCGGACAAGCAAAAGTCCAGTAAATAATGATGATTAACACTACTCCACACAGTGATCAATCAGTAAATCACTTCAACAAACATAATATGTACTTAGATTTAGGGGTGGGCGCGGGTCGGTTCGGTTCGATTTTTTTCGGTTCCAGAAATTTTCGGGTATTTAGTAAATGGAACCGTCGGTTCCAAATATATTTCTGGAACAGTTCGGTTCCGGTTCGGTTCTGTTCGGTTCGATTCCGTACTATAATTAAATTTTTTAACATTTAGAATAATACTACATAAATACACCTGAAAGTAGATACTAATACTAATAACAAAAAGTAGATACAAATACCAAGTTCAATCTTAACTTTTACAAATTAACGTAAT
>CAIGRT010131864.1:0-10432 GCA_903798405.1 Fraxinus platypoda
ATGCTATATGATACAATCTAAACAGTGATGTGAAGAAGTAACGAAAAAATCAAAGGAAATGATGGGATCCATGGGTTGTAACAAGCAAACTACCACTAGGTTGGCTCTCTACATTGTTTAAATTTGAAACACTAAAATAAGTAAAATGACATTATTATTTTTGTCACCAACAATAAATCATGTAAATTTCTTTATATTTTCCAAACTTAAATTTAACTAATAATTTTTAAATCCGACCATGATGCAACTACTGCTAACTCGATGACCACAGATTTATCAAAGTTAAAATCAATAATGAGTTTCAATCACATATTTCATCAGTCTCACAATTTTTCAATCATATTTTTCTTCAATTTTTATCAAAATTTGCTAAAAATTTAATTTTAATCTCTATCAAATAAGACTATAAAAAATATTTTTTCTTGCGGGGGAGGTGCGTGGCGGGGGTTGGGAACAAACAAAGTATTTTGAAGAATTCTAAGTTAAAAATAATAACCATCCAAATTCTTTCATTTCGAAGAATAATCCCCCTAGTTTTTAATATTCTTCTTTAAATCTTGCTACAGGTACATCAGCGTTACATAATGACACATGACACTTTATTATTTGTCAATTTAAAATACAATCAACATTTTCATCCAATATTTTTCTTCACGTCATATTATGTAATACAATTTTGATGTACAAATAGCAAAATTCTTTTTTCGTTGAGTGGTTAACAAATGTGCTTCCAACGGTGGCCTTAAAATTAAAATTAGTATAAAAATAGACAATGAATTCACTCTTAGCTAAAGAGTAATTTAGTCCATTCTTAACTTGAAAGAGTTCACAAACTACTCATCCTAAATGGACGTGGAGTCTGGGCTGCCGCCACCAAACACAAAACTATCGCCATTAAATCGGCTGAACACATACATCGCAAATAGCCGAGTCGGAAAGCGTTTCAAGATCACTGAACGCGACACCACCTTCACCACCGAGCTCCGCGCCGGCACCGCCACTTTCCTCACCATGGCTTACATCCTGGCCGTGAACGCCTCCATTTTATCAGACTCCGGTGGCACGTGCTCTGTCTCAGACTGCATACCTCTCTGCTCCGACCCCTCAATCCCACTTTCCAATTGCACAAACACTTCGAACCTACGCCTCATCCCACCTGATGCATCATGTAAATTCAATCCTGTCAACCCCGGCTACACAGCGTGCTTAGAGAAAACCCGAAAAGACCTCATCGTAGCCACCGTGGCGTCGTCCCTCATCGCCTGCGTACTCATGGGCGTTTTCGCTAACCTTCCCCTAGCCATGGCACCAGGAATGGGCACAAATGCGTACTTTGCATACACTGTCGTAGGCTTCCATGGTTCAGGGAATATCTCCTATGAAAGCGCATTGGCTGCTGTTTTTATCGAAGGTCTCATATTTTTGTTAGTATCCGCCGTCGGTTTACGTGTAAAGCTTGCAAAACTAGTGCCAAAACCAGTCCGAATCTCATCCTCTGCTGGCATAGGATTGTTCTTAGCCTTCATTGGGTTGCAAAACAATCAAGGGGTAGGCCTAATTGGGTATAGCTCATCAACTTTGGTCACCCTTGGAGCCTGCCCACGCTCTGCACGCGCTGCCCTAGCACCGGTGGTGACATCAACAAATGGTACGATTTCCCTCATCTCAGGTGATGCAGTTTCGAGTGATATATTATGCTTACATGACCGGATGGAGAGTCCTACATTTTGGCTTGGTGTGATTGGATTTGTTATTATTGCTTACTGCTTGGTTAAGAACATTAAAGGTGCAATGATTTATGGGATTATTTTTGTTACTGGTGTTTCTTGGTTTAGAAACACAAAAGTTACTGCTTTTCCAAATACACCTTCTGGGAATTCTTCATATGAGTATTTCAAGAAAGTTGTCGACATTCACAAGATTGAAACTACTGCAGCTGCTTTAAGCTTCAAAAGCATAGGAAAAGGCTACTTCTGGGAAGCTTTGATAACCTTTTTGTACGTGGATATACTCGATACTACTGGAACTCTGTATTCAATGGCACGTTTCGCAGGATTTACCGACAGCAATGGCGATTTCGAGGGACAATATTTCGCATTCTTGTCCGATGCATCATCCATAGTTGTGGGTTCTTTACTAGGTACGTCGCCTGTGACAGCATTTATCGAGTCGTCCACGGGGATAAGGGAGGGCGGAAGGACGGGATTGACTGCCTTAACGGTGGCGGGGTATTTTATGTTGGCATTTTTCTTTACACCTTTGCTTGCTTCGATACCACCATGGGCGGTAGGGCCACCGCTCATATTGGTGGGCGTTTTCATGATGAGGTCTGTGGTGGAAATAGAATGGGATGATATGAGGGAGGCTATACCGGCCTTTATGACATTGATTTTGATGCCCTTGACTTACTCTATTGCCTATGGATTGATTGGTGGCATTGGGACTTATATTATTTTGAATTTGAGGGATTGGATTGAGGAATTATTGAGGAAATATGGGGTTCTTAAGGAGACAAGGGGTGAATCCTTTGGAGACAAAATTGAGGAATAGCTTAGGGTAAGAAATTTTGATCTACAGTAGTAGCATTTTTCTCCTTGTGTAAATATACTTTTTTTTTTTTTTTTTTCAAGTGCATGTAAATACACTTCCAAAATCATTATGAAGTATTGCATACATACAATTGTCCTAAAAATATCAACATGGTTTATATGGTTTCATATATACAATGTAATATCTTTTAACATGTGAAAAAAAAAAACTGTTAATATTTAACTTGATTTTTGGCCTAAAAACAAGTCACCATTGAGGCAAAAAACATTGTTTTAAGTAATTCTATTAACCGTTTTCTTCTTGTAGTGTGAAGAATGCGTTCGAATTTGGGTGTGACCCGAATTCTTTGTTGAAAATAATTGAGAATTCTAATTAAAGTACATATTAGTTAGAATCTTACTTGGAATGCAATTGTGAAAATCTATTCAAGTTTTCTTGGCAAATTCTAAATGAAGTTCTGCTTGAAAGCTATTGGGAATAAGAATTTGTGTTAGATTTAAAGAAGATTTTGGAATGAAGGAAAACATCATGGGAAGGAGTTTGAGTCGGGGACGAGGCGCTTAGGTGCTGCAACTGTAAATATTAATAGCAAGGTCGGAGCCGGCCCCCAGTGCTAAGGCTCCACCCGTTCTGCTCTCTTCGTTGCTCTGGTTTCCTTTTCCATTTTGGAACCCGTTTTTGATATTCTACTTCATCTACAACTCTATTATAAGGGTTTAGACGTCCCCTAATTGTTCCTTATATATAATTGGCTCTTCATTGTATTCTAGAAGAAGTTAGAAGTTGTTAGACAAATCATAAACACATAATCTTTGTATTCTTTCTCCATATTATAATAAAAACTCAATTCTCTGCAAATTATTTTATTCATGTGTTCTTATGATTAATTACTTCATATTGTGCCTTAACCTTTTATCTTTTCACAATAAACTAGTATTAGAGCATTCCAATTTCCATAACAATTGATATAGGAGCTTTTGGTGTTGAAATTTTTGGGAAGATCGATATTTTTCGTGATGGCAACAACAAAGTATGATATTCCGCTATTAGATCGCAATTGGAGATTCTCTTTGTGGCGGATAAAGATGAGAGTAGTACTTGCTCAGATGGATTTGAATGATGAGTTGTTGGGATTTGATAAGATGCCCAACTTGGAAAATGGAGGAGAAACAATGGAGGGATCTGAAATGCCCTATCTCAAATACATCTTCATTTTTTCAATAATATTCTTCAAAACGTTTTGAAGAAGAAGTCAACCACTACTTTATGGTTATAATTGTAGCAATTATGCATGATGAAGAATATTACTAGTAAATTGCATTTAAGGCAAATTCCATTTGAAGTAACGTCTATATTCTCATCGTATGATAGAAAGTCATCTCTTGAGGATCACCCAACTGCTTTTAAAGAAATCATCGCTGGTTTGAAGACCATGGAGGTCAAATATGATGAAGAAAACTTGGGATTGGTTTTGCTGTGTTCATTGTTCGCATTATACATGTCTTTTAGAGACATGATTCTATATAGTCGTGATATTCTTACCATAAAAAAAATATATGATACTCTATATTCAAAGGAGAAGATGAAGCATCTTATAGCATTTGGGGATCATGGAGATGGTCTCAGTGTTCATGGTGGTCGTTCGAGGGATAAGTTAAAATCTAACTTCCAATTTTTAATTATTGCAAGAAAAAGGGGCACTTGGTAAATGATTGTCATAAGTTGTAGAATAAATCAAAGTCAACTGCTAATCAACAATCAAAAATTTCAGGAGAAGCAAGTATTGCAGAAGATCCTAGCAGTGCTGGAGAGCTTCTATTTATGTCTGACTACAACTCCAAACCTGATGATGCTTGGATTTTGGATAAAACTTGCAATTTTCATATGCCACCTAATCGGGAATTGTTTTCAACATATGAAGTTTCAAAAGGTGTTGTGATGACCGGTAATAACACACCTTGTCGGATAGTTGGCATTGGTCAATTCATAATAAAGATGTTTGACGGGACGGTTAGAACATTTGATGTGGTGAGACTCATTTCAGATTTTAAGAAAAATCTTATCTCTTTAAGTACTCTTGATTCAAAATGGTATATATAGACCATCGAAGGTGGAATTCTGAAAGTTATCAAAGAAGCCCGTATTGTGCTGATGGGACATAAAAAATCCCATTTAAATATCTTGTAGGGTAATACGACATCTTTGAGTAATTAGTATATTTTAAGAACTCGGGTGGATTTAAAATTGGCTTATGTACCGTTGGAGTCTAATTTAGGGTCTTTGTTTAAGAATACATCTCAGTTGAATTTTGAAGATATGAGTAAATTCTTCTTGCCACCATTATCGATGGTGTCATCGTATTCAATTGCTAGAAATAGACCAATTTTTTCCATAAGATTTCACATAGGTACAATTCTGCTAATTTTGTTGAAGGTTTAAAAGCGATTAAGGGTATTGATTCTAGCCAAGATCCTTCTTTTGATATCTTTAGTTATGATTCTGTTACAGGGCTTGTTTTAGCCTTGTTTGGTGGTCATTAGTTCACTTTTTCCCCTATCGTGGTAGCAAAGGTGTAGAATATTTCCAATTGAAATTGTTGATGGAGAAGTTCATTTGTGTTTTTTTTTTTCATTGAAGAGTTCAAATTTATTCGTTGCAGTGGAATTTGTCTCCGGGTGAAGAATTTTTGAAGTTTTGTTCATTGCAGTGGAATTTGTATCAAGATAGAGATTGTTAAAATTTGGGTGTAACCCGAATTCTTTGTTGAAAATAATTTGAAATTCTAATTAAAGTGCACATTAATTAAAATTCTATTTGCATCCTATTCAAGTTTTTTTTTTTGGCAAATTCTAATTGAAATTCTACTTGGAAGTCCATTGGGAGCAAGGATTTGTGTTCGATTTAAAGAAAACTTTGGAATAAAGAAAATATCATTGAAAGGAATTTGGATCGGAGACAAGGCGCCCAGGCTCCGCAGCTGTAAATATTAACAGTAAGGCCGACGCCACCTGTTTTGCTCTCATCCCTGTTTTGATCTCATTTTCCTTTTTGGACTCCGTTTTTGACATTCTACTTCATTTACAACTGTATCATAAAGGTTTGGACGTCCCTAATTGTTCCCTATATATAATTGACCCTTCTTTGTATTCTAGAAGAAGTTAGAAGTTGTTAGACAAATCATAAATACATAATCTTTATATTCTTTCTCCATATTATAATAAAATTTTCATTCTCTACAAATTATTTTATTCTTGTGTTATTGTGATCAATTACTCCATATTGTACATTAATCTATTATCTCTTCACATCAAACTGGTATTGGAGCATCCCAATTTTTATAACAGAATGTTTGTTCGTATGAAGGATATTTAGGCGAATAATATCCTGTGAAAGAAATAACAAGTTTTAGTATTACTTAATTAGTTTTTTTTTTTTTTTTTCACATATAAGTGCTTTAAAAAACTTTATTTAAACAAAAAAGTGCAAACTAACATTATCCATGATAAAAAGTTTGGTCCCAAGTCTCAATAATAGAGATAGCTAAGTAGGGAAAGCAAATTGAATGATTTAAGTTGTCTTGCCCAAATGATGACAGGTCTGAATATGATATTCTTTTTACAATAGGAAAAGTGAAACCTAAGTTTGGACAACTATACTCTGCTAGAGGGATATGTACACTTTTAAGAAAACAAGAAGCATACACGAGCACTCCATAGGTTTGATATATCCTGATTCTTTTATTACTAAAATAATGTTGGTCGATCAAATTGGTATGTGCATCGTGTGAAACTTGTCAAAAAGGATATGGACCCAAATTAAAAAGGCGATTGGCACATTGGAAGAACAACTTGTGTTAAATGTAAGGAGGGACGTTTTTTTTGTATTAGCAGTCAAGAGATCCAATTACAATCTATGATTGATGCGACAATCAAGAAACAAGGTCTTGATTCAATCCCTTGCGTGCATGGTTGAAATAAAAAAAGGTAAGAGCTTTATGTTACTTCATAATTCCCTTGTATTTTTGGTTTAAATTTTGAAAGTGTCCAGTTGTTTTGTAAACCCAAAAATTAAATTCTAAGACTTAATACGGAGCCCAAAAAACTCAAATAAGCATTTCGGATCGATAGCAAGACGGGTAGGGTTCTTAAAATGACACCATTTTGCAAGGATATTGTAATAGGTTAATCTCACATCGATTAAAACTATAAAAGTTAATCGGCATATATGGAATAAGACTAATCCTCTTAACAAGGATTACATTTTAACATGAAACCTTCAGACTCAATATTAAGTATATCAAAATTTTTATTAATCGCCATCGCTTTTCGACTGATAATTTTTCTATCGATTTAAAAGTTAGAAATCTTTGAGCCTAGCACCTTAAATTTTCATATATTTCTCTTTTGTTAGAAAAATTTCATTTGTAAATAGAAACATAAATCATTAGCTGCCTCTCACAATTGAGGCATATCAAGAGGAATCAAATTCACACTTTTCCCTATTGTTCTTTTTGTCATGATTATTCTTTAACACGTGTCTCATGTTTGCATTCGTGTACGATTTTAGAGTTTACAAGTGGAAGGTAATATGGATAATCGAAGATCAATAAAGATGACAAACACTAAATAAGTAAGAATGTTGGATTTTATTGGACATTATAACAAAAATCTCGAATTGCTCATAATGAATGGAAGATTCTTTCTATAGTATTTTTTTTTTCATTATCCATATGTCAATTAATTTAAATTTGTAGTTCATATTTGTTCCACGTAGTATAGTCCAAAAAGACTCAATCATTTGAGGAGGTTGTGGGAATAAATTCGTAATTTGGCATATATAGTTGAGTGCATTAAGGATATGTAGATGTGTCATCTTATAAAGATCATTATGGGACTTTTTTAAAGACAAGCAAAGTAACTTAGTTACAAACTTGTCTACCCACATTTTGACACATTTCATGTTGTCCTTAATTCATCAAAATTCAACTAAGCCAAGTGTAGAGTGAGTAATGGTTCCTTTTGATAATTAGCACGTGTGGAATAATTTTGTTCATCAATTGTCTAATTTGATTTGTTTTGTTAATGGGCCATTACTAGATTAAATTGCCATAAAAAGTTACTATTAGTACAAATAGTGAAAGACGAGAGATCTGAGCATAAATATTTTGGGAAGGGGTGATTAGCAGGGAAAAGAATCGCGGAGAGATAGATTTTGGTCAGGACGAATGAGTGGTTCTGAAGCATGCTCCGAAGGAGACTAGACTGGTTGAGTCTGTGATTGCAAATGAAAAATTCTTTCCGATCTAATGGAATAGATTTATAAAGCTTCAATGAAATGGGATCTCTCCCTTCGAATTCGGATGTGAATATGATTTTGATATTGGCTTATTAATCTAATTCCAATTTCACATGTTAATGAGCAAACTAATGTGGCGTTCTTAGTGCAAATCTCGAGAAATAGCAAAAGTCAAATAAGCGATATTGAGCTATCAGTAAAAATTCTTGATATTGAAAAAGCGAGTAGACAACCGAACATGAGCATCAAACCATGTACAAAAGCCTATCAGAAGCATGTGTGACAAATCTTAAAGCCACGAGAATTTCTCTCCAATTAAAATAAAAAAAACTTATTTTAACTAATAAATAAAAATCAATTCATACACGACTCGATTCCGACAGTTTGTATAGAACTCAAGCCCAAGCTCTTCGACAATTATAAATACAACCATTATGAAATCTTTTTGACTTTTAGTGTAATGATTTAAAACGCATTTCTATTGCATAATTAGATTTTTTGCTGACGAAAATATTAATAAATATAGGCTTGGAAAATATCTAATGTTAGAGCATGTTTGGCTAAGTTGAAATAAAATAAAAATTACTTTTAACTTTTGATTTGCTTAGTTTAAATAACAAAGGTTGCTTATTATTTTCAATTTTGATAAATAAAATATTTTATTTTATTTTATTTTAAAATTTACTTATTTACTTTTAACTAATAAGTTTTATATGTAAAATCGTTAAGCTTAGCACGACATGTCCACATGTTTGGCAGAGATTAAAAGATTTACTTATAATAAATATATTTTAAATTAAATAATTTATTTTATTTATCAAAATTAAAGTTATTATTCTTAAGAGTAACGTTGTGAGTTAGAAGATTATAATTAAAATCAATGATTTGTATTATTGCTATAGAAAATCATGAATGATATTGATTTGTTCTTGATATGACTTTTTCACCAACTGCAGTTTATCATTTGAAAGAATACTGAGGAAGATCTGAGAGTTGGAAGATCATAGACCGAAGATCAAGATTCAAAGGTTCAAGTTCAAGAATCCATGGGCATATGCAAAATTTGAAGAGGTGCATTCCTTCAATTCGATCCCACATGCATAACTACAAAACATGAAGTTTCTAAATAAAACACAAGTCTAACATAAAATAGTAGGAAATGGATATTGATATATGAAGAATATCGATCTATGGAATGGATTGAAGATCATTTGGATTTCAGGCTTGGAATTTATGAGAATCGGGGAATGTGATGAGGCTTGTTTGGTGGATTGATTTTAGCTTCTTATGTATTAATTATGGGAGTGAGATATTTTCAATTTTACAATTATACTACATATATTGCAGTATTTGTTGATTAAAAATATTGTTAAGTAAAGAACGAATTTTTTTATAATTTTAGTGTATGTGGTGAAATTTCCGCTTAATATTATTATCAAAGTTCAAAAATTTAAAAGCTACTTAAAATGTCTTTTTCTTTAATACATAGTATTGGTTGGACGAGATTTATTTCCCTTTCCATTTTTCCATTTGCTACTGTGAGATAGATGCTTAGCTTGTGTGTGTGTGTGTGTATACCTCTGATCCCTCTTTGTTTTGTTTATTTTTTATTGGGATATCTTGTTTAGGTCAATGTGTTGAGTTGAATTTCTTCCGATTCATCTCCTCTAGCGTATTTGCTGCTGTGACAAATATATCCGAGCATGATTTTCTTCTAATTTACAAAAAGAGAGATTTGTTTGGTTGTTTTCCAAATTAATCGACTTGTCGGTATTGCACTTCTAGAAGGTTTGACTTGGGGCTATTCTTGTTCATTGATAAGGACAGAGTTCCTAATAATACAACTTCATTGAGTGAGCAAGAGTTCACAATGGCCACTCCACATGTTCTCGCCGTACCTTATCCAGCACAAGGCCATGTTATCCCCTTAATGGAAGTTTCACTACGCCTAGTAAAACATGGCATCACAGTCACATTTGTAAACACGGAATTCAATCACAAGAGAATTGTTGAAGCATTATCAGAGACAGCAAACACACAAGAAAAAGAAAGTGTAAATTTGGTATCAATCCCAGATGGAATGGAGCCATGGGAGGACAGAAATGAAGTGGGAAAGTTATCTGAAGCAATTATGAATGTCATGCCTGGGAAGTTGGAGGACCTTATCGAAAAGATAAACGAAACAGATGGAGATAAGATTATGTGTGTTATAGCAGATTATAGCATGGGATGGGCGCTGGAGATAGCCAAGAAGTGGGGAATCAGGAGAGTAGCTTTCTTCCCGGCCGCAGCTGCTATGTTGAGCTTATTTGTTAACTGTCCAAAGCTGATTGACGATGGAATCATCGACAGTGATGGTAAGCCTCGACTCTTTAACTATGTTGTTTAAAACAGTTACAGGTTTTCTTATGGGAACAATACATAATTCATTTTTTTAAAGATCACATTTCATTAATAACAAACTTCAAAAATCTTTTCAAAAATCAGGTGTTAAATCAATTAATTAAATATTTTTAATTATAATATAATACAATTATCCCAATTTATTAAATTTCAAATCCAAATCATTTTCTCTCTTTATCCTCTC